>APFE030118456.1:333940-353503 GCA_000404065.3 Pinus taeda
ATATCGCCTCTATGATGAAGTAAATAAGAAATTTGTTGTATCTAGAGATGTAATTTTCCTTGAATCATCCAGGACTGGCTGTTCGAGGTGGACGTAGCCCAAACTGGGTGAACCACATATATCTGTGTCTCTCTTGTTTTGTGCTTTTCTGTGTTTATATTTCTGCAATATTTTATGTGTTCCATTGCTCCGTAATATATATAATTTTCTAACATCTCCCGACTGAAACTCCAACAACGGATGATGCTTTAAGTGATGTAATTGATAGAATTGGGAGACTCAATCTTGATTCACTCCCAACTGAATCAACAGAGCAGCCTGGACCATCTCAGAAAGGTCCCCCAAAATGGCTGACAAAGACACTTGAAAGTGTTCATCCTGATGAAATTGGAAAAACAGGAACCAGAAATTCAAACGACAAAATGGAGGTGATGTAGATGACTCTAATTCACCTGTTGATATGGATGTTTCTTATGATTGTGAATTGAACTTGTCTACAGATTTTGAACCAACTTCCTTTAAAGAAGCTGCTTCTCATGATGAATGGAAAGAAGCAATACAAAAGGAGTATGATGCCCTCATAAAGAACGACACTTGGAAGCTGGTTGATCCTCCATTTGGAACCAAACCAATTGGCTGCAAGTGGGTCTACAAGAACAAGTACAAAGTTGCTGGCTCACTTGACAAGCACAAAGCTAGGCTTGTGGCAAAAGGTTTTGCACAGAAGGAAGGGGTCGATTATGAGGAAACTTTTGCTCCCACAGCAAAATGGGCCACCATTTGGGCACTCTTTGCACTGGTAGCTCAGAACGGTTGGAAATTCCATCAAATGGATGTAAAAACTGCCTTCTTGAATGGAGATCTAAAAGAAAATGTTTTTATGTCCAGCCTGAAGGATTTGCTGTGAAAGGACATGAACATAAAGTATGCAAACTTGTGAAGTCCTTGTATGGCCTCAAACAAGCACCACGAGCCTGGTATGAAAAGCTAACTGAGCATCTTCTGAAACTCAACTTCAATCATTTTGATCTTGATGATGCAACTTTATTTGTCAAGAAAGTTGGCAAAACAGTTGTATATCTTGTGGTATATGTAGATGATCTTTTAATGACAGGGAACAATGAAAGTTATATTGCATCCATAAAGAAAGAATTAGGAAAAAGTTTTGAAATGACTGATTTGGGCTATGTTCATTACTATCTTGGCATTGAAGTAACCCAACATCCAAAATCCATATTTCTTTCTCAAAAGAAATACATTGGAGATTTGTTAAACAGATTTGGCATGACAGAGTGCAATCCTCTTTCTACTCCAATGGAACAAAACTTAAAGCTCACATCTATTGAAGGAAAGGAATTTGAGGATGCAACAAAGTATAGACAGCTTGTAGGAAGTCTCATCTACCTCACTACTACCAGACCAGACATTTCATTTGCTGTTGGAATCCTCTCCAGGTTTATGCAAAAGCCTTGTGAGGGACATTGGTCTGCTGCAAAAAGAGTTCTAAGGTACTTGAAGGGAACTCAAGACCTTGGAATCAAGTATACACAGGTAGACGACTTCAGCTTGATTGGATACTCTGATTCAGACTTCGATGGAGACAAAGAAACTGGAGTATCTACTTCAGGATATGCTATGAGTCTTGGATCAGGAGCTGTCTCTTGGAGATCACGCAAACAATCAGTTCCGACAGATTCCACAAGAGAAGCAGAATACGTGGCAACAACTGAAGCAACGAAAGGAATTGTGTGGCTCAGGAAAATTCTTGAAGATTTGCAGGTAAAACAAGTACAATCAACTCCACTCATGATTGAAAACACCTCTGCAATAAAGTTGGCCAAGAACCCAAAGTTCCATGATCGTACAAAGCACATCAATACTAAATATCATCTAATCCGACATCATGTTGAGGCCAAAACAATCCATCTCCATCATTGTTCCACAAATGAGCAAATTGCAGACATCTTCACCAAAGCGCTTGGAAGAGAAAAGCTTGAAAGATTCAGAACGATGCTTGGACTCACCAACATCCCTTCAGATTAAGGGGGGGAATGTTGACACCTAATCTTCTGGAATGTGAACAGTCATTAAGAAGATGAACTGATCAGTCACATTCATGTGTATATAACAATAGCTATCTAATGAAATAATCGTATCAATTTTTCTGGAGTTACTCCTGGCCTGACAGGATTGCAGAACCTATCATAATATATGGTGTAAAGGATATGATCAAGTCCCCATGCTTAGATATGTGGATCAAAATAGAAGATCATATGGGTATTTTTTGCCAATACTCAAGCTCAATGTAGAATTTTACATGTGTCATAATGAAGGAAGCATATCATGTGACTGCATAATCCATTTGAGATGGCACAAGGTAGAGGAACTGTCTATTAACTTAAGAATGAACACCAAGGAGTGGAGAATGAAATAGGAATAACCAAGTTTAGATCTCACCCCTCATATTTAATCCATTGGTAAAGGATTCTTCAAGAATAAAATTATTTGAAGTGAAACTTGAAGAAGCCTTCACCAATGGATTAGATATAAGGGGATCATGTAGGAAAGATGATCATTAACAAAAAAGTAGTCATTGGCGAAAAATATTGTGAAAATTCATTCACTAGGAAAGTATGATAACATGTATATGAAGGGATTATGCATAAAGGGAGCAGGTCCACCGTTATAGCAGACAATAAAAAATGTAGCTAAAAAATCCTGATCCAACATCCATTGCAAGAATAAATCAAGCACTTTAGGGAGAGATATTGGGATATTCTTGTAGTTTATTAAGAAGAGTTGTTGACGTGACATAAGATACAATAGAAAGATGTATATAAGGAAATATATGCAGAAATATAATTAATGTGATCATTATTGTAATAATGGGAAGATTATTTGTGTTTTGCATGAAAATTTACATTTGCAAGCCAACCTTGTGGCAAAAAACCTTAATGAGAATTGAAGAAACATGTCATGAGTGGTTGATGCTTATGATGATGATATAATGGTAGAAACTTAGGAGCGAGATCATCATTGAGTCCATGAGAAGTTTAAAAGGAACGGGTTTAGTATGGTTCAAGAGCCCCCATGTTTAAATTACACGGAGTAAATGAACCTATATTATTCAATAAGATTTAAACACGGAGTAAATGAACCTATATTATTCAATAAGATTCATGATTTAATACTTGGGAAGTACATGTTCATGTAGCTTATTAACAATTATGTATTGATTGGAAGTTGATGAATATGGCAATCACATTTTGTTACTATAAATCACATAAATATTAGAGGTACAACTTTGACTAAATTTTTATATATAAATATTTATAGATAATCATGAATCAAATATGATTTACTTTTATGATGTCTAAGTATCAACAACAAATGATTTTTGGAATGTTCATAATGCAAGTATGAATTATTTTATAAAATCCCAAAATTAAATCCCATTACGTGAATGAACATTAGAAGTTAGTTAAGTTTTGGCATAACCATGGATTAAATATTATCTACTTTTATGAGGTCCAAGTCTCAACTATGGAGGCTCTTGGGAATGCTATTAGTGTAAACATGAATGATTTCATGATATTTAAAATCAAGTCACATGAAGTGGATGAACTTGAGAGGCTAGTTCATGTTTTAATTGTTGTTGGTAGGGAACTAGTAGTTTTCCAATATTGAGAATATGCTTTAAATTCTATGTAATGAGAATGCATATAACTTGTGGGAAATGGATTAATGTTTGAAATTTATAAAGGGGAATTTGTATTGTGTTTTAGTTGACTAGGAATGAATTCATGTGAATATAAGAAATTAGTTTAGGTTTTAATTATTGTAAAAGAAACTTGTAGCTTTCCAATACTGAGATTAGAGTTTAAATTTTATGGAATGATTAGGCATGCAACTCGTAGGTCATGGATCAATTATTAAAATTTAAAGAGGGGAATATGTATTGCATTTTTATTGATTTGAAATGGATCTATGAAGTGGAATTTAAGATAAGATACATGTGGTGATCAAGTTTGAGTATGGTTTATATATTTTCATTGATATTTCAATAGGTTCATCATTGTTGGACACCTAATCCGTTAAGGGTTGGTGTGGAATATGAATAGTCAATGGAGTCTAAGAGGCCCCTTGGAATATGAATCCAACGGTCATAACAATGTATTATAAATGTATATCTTTGTGAATAGAAAAGCAACTCATGCTTATCTTAATCTGTTGTCTATTCATTTGTGTGTTTAGAGCTAGACCTGACACATTGTCACTCAAATCTGCCATTTTAAACCTTTTGTTAGCTATATTTGAGTTGGGTTCTCTCCATACAACCTATAGTGGTTCTCTTTACGCAAGCAGAAAAGCTCTTTCCTGCTCAAACCTGCCATCTCTGCCCTTGCAAAAAAAACACCTTGGCCTCTCTTCCGTGGAAAGAACACACTTATGATTGTCATTGACTGACACAATATGTGTAACACCACACTCTTAGTGTTTCATTTTCTTCCTATGCACCCGCTACTCTACTCAATGCCCTCCTCCCCTCGACTCAGTTATTGAATTGACACTATTCTCTCTAAGCCCTAGATCATCACTTCCAGTGCATTTTATGGTCCTTTTCTAAAACTTTTATCGCTATCCTATGTCACTAAGTAGACAACTAATCGATTGAGTACTCTATTAGTGTTTAAAAAACACAAAAGCATCAAAAGAAGGCTTATTGCTGCTGCATTCAAAACCCATTCAGTTTGCATTTTCTTTCAAATTTACCATTTTCTATTGTCATGTGCTTTGGCTAGGCATAATCCTGAAAATTGAGGTTAACCTTTGTTAAATGCAAGCCGAGCATTGTTACAACTAGCATTATCTGTCACCATTGAAGTCCTCTTTACTGCAAGCACAATACATGCCTCAACATTATTCTTGTGCTGCAAATTTTTTTCCATTGCGTTTGGGCCAGTGGCCTTGGCCGGTTTTTTATTTTTTCTCTCATAATCCAAATGGTGATGGTAAAAGAATGGATGCTCTTAACCTTCTCTGAACATGTTTACATGTGACGTTTTTCTTGCACGTGGATAGATGCCTTGCGTCGAGTAATTTATGCCTCTGCCTTGTGTTGGTCATTGAAGTATTTTTAAGGGTTGTTCCATTTATATATGCCGCAAACCTTCGATGAGAGATTATACGTGTGTTGATTTATTTTTGAAGACCGTTTAGTCTCTACATTGAATGGTGCGTAACAACTCAGACTCCTGCCTATGGTGGGTTCTGTGTTGCTTTTATTTTAATACTGTATCGAGTAGTTTTTGAAAACTGTGTAATGGAATGGTCCCTTTCTGTGAAATTTTTGAGGGGTGAGTTTGGTAATGGTGTTAGTTCTGAGAGGTATCGTTGGAAGCAACGTTAAATCACCCTGAAGTCTATTTTTGAAGGGCCGTGCAATGGTATGTGCGTTAACTTATTCTTTGAAGGCCAATCCAAGTTGGTTTTTTTATGAGTTGGATTTTATTATGTTCATTGGTGAGTGTATAGTATGATGTGCTCATATATTATACAAGTCGTGCTCCATGGTCTCTTGGAGAGTGCATTGAGGTTTTATGAGGGCCGAGAACCATTCCTTTCCTATGTTGTTTTAAAAGGTCGTACTTCATAAGTGTGATGGCTCATATATGTATACATGCATGGTGAGTGCGTTGAATAATTTTTTAAAAGGCCATGTATGGTGAAGGGTGGTTCCTTTTAAAAGACATGAAAAAGGTGGGTTAAAATGAGTTATAATAGATATGTTTGATATGAAATATGGTATGGTATATGATATGATATGTGGTATTGATATATGTTAAAAAGGTTGGTTAAAATGAGTTATAATGAATATGTTTGATATGAAAATATGGTATGGTATATGATATGATATGTGGTATTGATATATGTTTTGTGATGTATTTATTATATGTCATATGGTATATCGAGGTATATTGAGAGTTTTCATTTTGAGTTTGAAGATTTTTTTTGAAAAAAAAATTGTATGTTAATTAATTATTTTGCATTTATATTATTGTGAAATGAATCAAATGAGTGATGCATAAGAATTATTAAATATTTTAATACATTTTACTGTGGACAATATAATTATCACTGATAAAGTCATTCTTATAGACATTCAAACCTGTTTGAAAAATGCACAAGATAAGATTTATTTTTTGTAGCTTGAGTCATAGTTACAAGGAGATGAGTTACAACAGTGAGCAAATTTGCATAAAGATGAAAAAATTCAACATGCAATTCCTAAGCCAATCATCAGACCTTGGGAAGAGATTTTCAATAATAAGAATAGAACATGTATTGGATATGACAAGGAGGTGTCCTTTCATACTTCAGACTATTCCAAGCCCATTCAATTTCAAAGTTCTGGGTTTATTTATGGCGATTTATCTTTACTTGTTCTTGCTTCTCTTCCACAACAATAACATATTGTCAAATGCCAGCATTATGATAGAGTTGACCATGTGAAAGATCATTGTTTTGATCTTCATCTGTGTAAGCACAATGGTCAACACACCCATTATTCAAAAAGATGCTTTAGAAATAAGCCTTCTGAAAGAACGCATATTCACCTTCTCTATGGCCTTCCCCACTCATATCAAAGGACATTGGCTAATGAAAAAATGTAGAGGTAAAGATTAGTAACATTTAGGTAGGATGTATTTTTCCAACCTTTGAATTTTGCATCTCCAAGTGATTTCCAAGGAATATATCTATGAAATGCATAACTATGGCAAATTTAGACATAAGGCATTACCTTCACCCTCCTCCATCTACATTTAATGGAGTATTAATAGTAACTTTGAGGAGCATGGTATATTGAACTAGGAACATAAGTATTAATTCCACCCTTTGTCTTCTCCTACAACAAAATTGGTGAAGGCTTGGTGTGGAGGAGATGGGAAATTTCAATAAGAGGGGGTGTTACCTCTACCTTCCATCCAAAATAATTTGGATAAGGAGTGGTGTGGAGGTGAAGTTGGGAGGCTTCAATAAGAGGTAGCATTACCTCCACCCTATTCCCTCTACTGCGAAAATGGTGGCGAAGGTACACCCAATGCGGTGGTAGAGTATGGGGGGAGCAAAAATTGGGTATTGTTGGGTTGTGTTATATTCTTTCCACGATTAGCCCATGTAGTTAACCGGGGGGTTGGGGAGGGGGGTCCAGGGGTTTGAGGTGTTACCGTACCCCACTCTATGGTCTGGGGAAGCGCCCTCAGAAAATTTGGTTTTGGACCCTATGTTAGGTTGGGTGACCCACCTATGGTTTTGGCATGATTTTCGCACATGCTTTTGATGCGATGGTTTTCGGTCCATGGTATTGGACGCAATGGTTTTCGGTCCATGGTATTGGATGCTTCGGCACGTATAAATATGTATTGTAACATTGAAAGGAATATAATGAAAAAATCAAGTTGGTAGTCCCGCTTTTGGGATCCAGGGGAAATCTCTGTGTATATGTGTTTTATGCGTTATGCTCTCACATTGTTTATTTTCTATGTTTTAGAATTCGTATGCAGGTAATTTTTGTATGGGGTTAAAACCTACATGTATTGAACATTTTTAGCATTACCTCCACTCTATTCCCTCTACTTCGAAAATGTTGGCTAAGGCACACCCAATGTGGAGGCAGAAAAAGGAGGGAAACAAAAATAGGGTATTCACCTCTTTTCCTTGGGAGTAGACCTTTGTACCTATAAATGGGTGTGAATTAAACAATGGAGCTCATACTACCTTCTACTCCCATGCTAAAGAAAAGCAACTCATGGTAGGGTTATGTACAACTCAAAATTAAGGGAAAATGAGAACACAATGTTGAGGATAAAATTATCTTGACTAGAAAACTAGTAAGGATTTCATGGAAAATGTGTGAAATTGGTTCAAAATTTACTCAAAATTTGAGGGATTTTCCCTTAACCCACCCCATCATGGTGTAGGTGTAAGGTCCCTATATTCCATATTTTTTCAAGTTCTTTGTATTTAGAGGTTTATCTTGCATCATCAACAAATAGAGAAGCCTAACTTATGGGAGATAAAATCTACCCTATATTTGTTCAAAATTATTGATCGGGGTGGAAGCTATTAGGTGGGAAATATGAGAGAATAACATCATTTAATAGAATATGGGCCTTAATTTATCCTCCATGCCCCAAATTCCTTGACATATTTTCCTAGACGTGTATCTTTCTCAATGAAAAAAGTATATTGATAACAATTTATATTTTAGTTAATTTCGGGGCTGAATAGGTTTCCATCCCATCAATGTGTCATTTTCCTTTTGCTCTCAACTGAGTAATTCATATCAGGTTTTCATCCTTTGTTTTGATAAATAGTTCTTTATTTTAGTTAAGGATGAACCTTAAGAATGGGAGACCTTCCAAAAATATTATCATCCAATATCCAAGTGAATTTCCCATTTCTAGGAACCTAGGATATTCAAGTCTATTTAATGGGTGCTAAATTCTTACATAATTTCTAGATAGTAGAACCATTTATTTTTAATATGGGATCATCCAAGCTTCTAAGTATACCCTTGGTTATGGAGTTTATGTTATTTATTTTTTCAACTCCTTACTTGTAATGATTTTCCATTGTATTTTGGATCCTAATACTAGGTTCATCATAAGGAGCTCTTTGATCACTAACTTGTCTTTATTACATGAAACTATCACTGTTATTCATTTTAGGAGATGACATTTTTTCTATTCTTTTTCATCCTTACCAAAGGAATATACAAATTTCCTTAACAATAAATTGCATAATTCCCACCAGCGCCAAAAGGGAAAAACTTCGATAGATCATGAGGGCCAATAAGTTATATCTAATTAACAAAACCTTGCCAAATGAATTAAGCCATCGTAATCCCTAGTTGGCAATTTTGTTCTTAATCTTGTATATAATTTCCATATAATCACACACCTTCATGCTCTTTAGTGCATCCAGAATTCTTCCCATATACATAAAAGGTCTTACATTGATTGCATCGAGAAAATTCCAAAGCTCAAGTTATTTTTTATATTATTTATTTAGAGGCATTCCATTTGTATATATGGCTTTTGAATTTTTTATTTTCCTCTTGGAAGCATAACGATAATCAAATAATATTATTGAATTCATGTTCTATTACAATTTAGGATTTTCCTACCAAAATGGAATCATCTACAATCTAGAAGTGATTAATCACGTTAATTTGACCAAATATCACATGAGGGGGTGAGGGTGGGGGGGGGGAGGGGTGTTGGGGGCGTTAAACACTGTGGGAGTGAATTTACCATTTCATATTTTTTTAACAAATAATTATATTGAAATGAACCATGACCATATGCAACATATCAATAGATATAATAGTGCATAATAAAGCCAAGAAGCCATCAAATCAATCATAAAGAGACACGAGATTTTATGTGGAAACTCATAGGGGAGAAAACCACAAATTCTTCTTCTTCAATTTATTACATAGATTTGTAGGCACCGACTTGCTGGAGGAAACCACCCCCAAAATATGCAAGATACTACTCGTGGTAGGATACAAGTTGATTGAGGTACCGACCTTGAAAGAATGCAAGCGACTGCTCACTGTAGGTTAGAACCTGATTGAGACACCAACCTCCATGATGAGTAAGATCCAACCTACTCTAGTCTCCAACCTGATTGAGGCACCAACCTTGATGATGAGCAAGCTTAAAATTTCTCTAGGTTCCAACCTAATTGAGGCTCCAACCTTAGTGGAGGCACCCACCTCCTTCTTCAAACTCTTGTGGACCTCTTTTCAAAATCTTTCAAACTTGATCCACCACCATCTTCTATAGTTATTTGCTCTCATAAAACTATCACTACCATCAATCACTATTGCTGCAACCACCGTCACAGCTTGCAAGTACTGTCACTGCAATCATTGCAACCATTGTCACAAATTGTAAATGTTGTCATATCAATCACTGTCATAATTTTGTCCATACTCTACTCTAGCTGGTTCATCAATTTAGTCAATAAAATTTATCTTGGAACTTGCTTCTGCCATAAACTCAAAAACATTGCAAAATGCTCATAAGCCTTCAAAACCTATAAAATGGATTTTGATCATCAAGGATACATTAATACATTTTTTCATGCCCTTAGAAAATTCTATCTCTCATAGTGCTTCTTCCAGTTTTCAATTTGGCTAAAAAATGAGCCCAAAAACTCCAAGAAAACTCTAAAAAACCATTTTAAACCATATAATAAATTAATTGTTATACAAACTTCCCCTTTTTGATCGTGCTAGACAAAATGGACCTTTTCTGGCACTTACACTACAAAATGTACACAACCAATCACTAAATATTCGACAAAATGGCGTTATGGGTGAAAATAAAAAATTAATCTGATCTTCTAACCACTGGAGGGCGAGGGGTCAAACTTGGGTCTCGACCAATGATGTACATGCCACTACCAATTGACTCACGCTCTGTGACTTGAACCCTAATCCTTGTGGCTTTTGTTATTTCTAATAATGGGAGTGGTTCTAACTATATGTTAATCTACGACAATCAACTATACATTGACCACAATCTCACGTGGCTCTGTAATGACCAATAACCTTGCATGTGCCTAAGCTCTTGGGGTAGCAAAAAATTTAACATGTCATTCCATGTTGCGCTATCTCATCTAACCAATCTCCACATTAATCCATCATGTAATGTGATGTGGCAAGGATTGTCCTCTGTAATCCTGCTTTGAGTGTGTCTACATGGTGGTCAATTATTGGCTAGCCCTTATGAGGCAATCCTCCATTGTATACAACACAAATTCTATATGTAACCAATTCATGGCAACTCAAACCCTATGTCGATTTGACTGTTTCCTTTGCTATGTATATCCATGGCTAACCTTCAAACTTGTGCCAAGTGTTAATTACTATTAGGCTTTGCCATATTTATCAGTCTTCAAGAACTCCCTCTAGCCACCGCTATATATAGTTGGCCTCAGACTCTTTCTAGAATTAGTTATATGTTAAAAACCTACTACTAGACATCGATAAATATAACAAACCAATCAAACATTCTATATGGTATGACCTCGTTATATTTTTAGCCATAAGTTAGACACTTGCCATTTCAGTGTTGTGAGACCATGAACTCAACCAAACTAGTAAACTAGTAACAAAGTACTTGATAGGAAAATTTATTTTTAGTTTTATTTTTAAACACAATTCCAATTAATTTGTGCAACCAAACTTAGAATCAAAAAAATGTTTTCCACAGGAATGACACTTCACATATTACGCTCCCATCCATCATTGAACCTAATCGCCAGCTCATTCTTCGTTGAAACCAATTCATTGTAGTGAGCTAGACTTCCACTCTGTTACTACCTAAACCAAAACATTGTAGTTACGATCAAAAGCTCGACCTTGTTTGGAACTAAAACCACAAACTAGAACTAACTCTTCACAACACTAAACTCAGAACAACCTCAAAATATAATCCATCCATATAAATAGTCCTTCATATGTATTATTTTTTTTCCAGATGTATTTATTGTGGAACTCAGACATGCTATATATAAGCCATTATGTGGTCCTCGAGTCTATGTGGGCCAATGTGGCACCAATTACTGAGTTGACATATGATGCTCCGTATCCAGAAAGCCAAACGATTGTACCCATATGAATGGGACCCTAGGGTCATTGGTCATCTGAATGATTATGTTAGAATGATGTAATTGTGCCACTTGGAAGCCTGTGAGGGGTGCTACGTGTCACCCGTATTTGGAATTTCCACCTATAAAAAAATTGCTAAATGTGCCTTCCTGTAATAACCTTGGTGAAAATTCCATGTAATAAATGTTAAAAAAAAACCACAGATGACTGGGACAGTTATTCCAATATGAATGTTGGACAAGACATCCTAGGCTGTGTTCATTTGATTGTTTATAGCTAAGGAAATTGGCAAAGGCAATGGCTAAGGCATTAAAAGGCATTTTGACACAATTATTTATGAAAATAATGGAAATTAGGAGAAAAAGAAGGTGAAAGGTCATAGGTTGCATGTGAGGAGGAAAATGAAGGAAAATAATGGAAAATGAAGAAAATAGAGGCCTCATTCATAAAAAGGCTTCTGAGGATTAGTTGGTAACCTTTTGTCAGTTCAATTTTGGAGCTCTCTCATTATTCTCTGTCTCTCTCATACTCTTGGATACTTAGAGTTTTCTTGGAGCACTCTTGGAGGGTGTGACATAATTGGATTCTTGGAACATGAAGGCAAATGAAGAGCATGAAAGTGCAAGAAGGCATCTACATCAGCAACTACATCATATTTGCTTGCAGGCACCGAGTTGCATGTATGATTTCTTCACTACTTTTGGCATGCATGTGGTTTCTTGGTTATGATCTGTCATTGGAATGGAGGATGGTTGGGATTGATAATGGATTGCCTAGCCTTACCATTTCCTAATTAGCCATGGTGATTGTGGGTTTACTTTCATTGCTTTGTTTTGATTGGTTCTCATGTTTCCTTATCTTAGGTTGAGTCTCTAGTCCTGGAAGCCCTAGTTGAACAAACGCTCTGGAAGCCTAGTATAAGCTGTGGGTTGAGTTACTAGTTCTGGAAGCCTTTGTTGGACAAACACTTTGGAAGCCCTGGAAGGCTTGGATGGAGACCAATCTGATGATGGTTTTGGTGATGTCCGACCGTGAGGTGGAATCACTATTTGATGGGTTGAGCTGGATTTCCTCTAGAAGCCCTGGATGAGTTTTGATTGATGCGTTTTATGAGATCCCACATTCATGCTTGGAATATGGCACGAGGGTGAATGACTGAAGAGAGATTTGGCTCAACCATTCTACAGTCGGGTGGAACATGGTAGTCCCATATCCGTTTGGTTCATTGCATTCATTAATGAGAAATCCCTTCCCTTGATTTTCATGTGTAAAGGTACTGATGTATTTATGGATTTGATGACTGATATGTTTATTGTATTTTTGTTCCTATTATGCTGGTTATATGCACAATTTATGACAACAACTATGTATGGCTCTCAACATGTTTTTACTTGTATATGAATGGATAATGTGTTTATGAGTTAATGGAGGATAATTTAGCAAATGGAATGAGAGAACAATGGTTCATAGTGATTCTCAAATAACTATGAAATCCCTACACTTAATTATGTTATTTACACCTGTAGGTTACATGTTGATGATATGTTTGACGAAATGCTTGTCATGGCTAGTAGGGGTCTGGTTATGATCTTGTTCATCTTATTTCTTTTGCATCCTTGTTTCCTTTCATCCTTACCAATTCTAAGTGATCATTCAATTCTAGGCAGTGTCCCAGGCTCTAGGCCAAAAAAGGTGGCTCAAATCTTGGAATGCTAACAAAATAGAGTGTTAGTTTGAGACTAACTCACCTAGGCAGTGTCTGGGAAGCCTTATAAAGCACCTGACCAGTGTCTGGGGAGCATTAGTCCTGATACTCACTCCCTTGAGCAATGTCTGGGAAGTGCTATAAAGCACCTGGCCAGTGTCTGGGGAGTGTTAGTCCTGATACTAGCTCACCTAGGAAATGTATAGGGAGCGTTACCTTGCCCTAAGTTTCTCAAACAACAATAGGACCTAGGGATAAGCAGTCTGAGTGGTTGACTTGTCTCCAGAAGGTTATTTGGATGATGTTGGATGACTGTATGTGATGTTATGTTGATTCCATTTCCTTAAAGTAACCAAGGAGGTTGAATCTTATCATAGTGGCCTCTCGTAGTGAGTTTACCACGGCTGGCCGGTTGCTTAGGTAGATGTGGGAGGAGGGTGTTACAGAGTGGTATCAAAGCATGGGTCAACTCTTGGAATAAATGGGTTGAATGTGTGTTGGTCATGCATGCATGTTAGTTGCATGTGTGTCTCTTACACTTATATACTTGTTGCATTTGCTTGATGATGGATTAGGGTTGTAGTATGGTTATCATGGAGAATTTGATATTGATTTCATGAAGTATATTTGAAATGAGTATGTGACTAACTGTGTATGGATTATATGTCACTTACATGTTGATTTAATGATACCTACTTACATCCTTGTATGTTAGGTTGCATTTTTTGAATATTTTCATTAAATGCATTAGTATTGTAGGTTGATTACAAGGACTGATTGATTATGTTCGACCACATGCAACTATGCGTATTGGTAGTTGTTTTGGAATTGCTTATGCATACTACTGGTTGCATGTGGAAATGTGTACGATGGAAAAATGTTGTTGTCATGCATGAGGTCATAGCATGCATTGTTGATATAGCCTTGCATTGGTGACGAGACCCTAGTTAGAGTGATGTTTATGAGCTGATACATTTACTTGCGGATGTCGATATGTTGTTTTGATTATTTTATACGTGTATCATGCTAATTTGGTAATCTTGCAGACAAGTATACTCCCCGAGATATACTAAGGTATGTTGGTTTATTGTGATTTGGTTTATTTGAGATATTATGCCTTGTAGGAAGAAATATCAAATGGCTAGCAAGATGGTTGACTATAGAGACTTTCCCTATGAATTTAAAGACCAATATGGTTTTGGGAACCCCTCTGACTTGGCAGTTACCTTGAGAAGTTTAAAGGAGGAGATAAGGAGTTGTAAGGTAGATATTGACAGAATCATATAGTCATGGGAAAATTTAGCAGAGGTGAATGCAGTAATACTTCAGAGCTTGTCAAATTTGCAGCGACAAGGACCACTATGGATCAACCATGAGCAGGAAGATAAAACTAATGGGTCATATGGCAGCAAATCGTATGACGGTCACCAATCAAATAGAGAGGACACAAACCAAGATGACATCTTTTTGTAAACTTTGGAGAGGAGAAGGGATAGACACATGTATGATTCTATTTCTGATTCAGATAGACACTAGGATCATCATCGGTATCATCCTTAGAAGAGGAGTGATAGGGGGTATTTACCAAAGGAATTTAAGAAGGCAAAGCCACCTAATTTTGATGGAGAGATAAAGAGATCACAGGATGCAGAGGCATGGTTACTTGGCATGAGGAAATTATTTAGGTTGCATGATTATTCTGAGAACATGAAAGCTAGAGTGGCTACTTTCAGTCTTAAAGGTAAAGCAAACATCTGGTGGGAAGATGTGAAGAATGTCAAAGACATAGATGAGGAAGACCTGCCTAGGAGTGAATTCGAGTAGCTATTCAAGAAGAAGTATTTGATTGAAAGGCACTTTGATGACAGAGAAAAGGAATCTTATGAATTAAAGATGGGATCCATGACAGATGACAAGTACACCAGTAAGTTCTTGGAAATATTGAAGTATGTGCCTTACCTCAAGGAGGAGAAAGCTAAGATTCAGAGATTTGTTAGTGGTTTACCAGTTGCATTCAAAGATAGGATTGAATTAAATGAGCCTAGATCAGCAGAGGATGCCATTTAAAATCTAAAGCATTTCTATGAGAAATCGAAGCACATAATTGAGACTAAGCCAGTCTAGAGAGGTAAAGAAAGGAACAAAGGCAAATGGGATAAAAAGCGGGCAAGGCCATAGTGTACAGATAACAAGGAGAATTTTGCACCACCTAAGAGGTTCAATGCATCAAATAGAGGACATGGACATAGAGGTGAAGAGAAGAAAAAGGATGGAGGCTGGAAGCCCCTAGAGTGTTGGACTTGTGGCAAAGACCATCGCAGGAGAGATTGTCTGCATAATCAGGGTGGTAGACCCTAGATATACAGTGCACAGGAGGTGTAGACTATTGGAGATGTTGGCTAGAGTATTCCTCGTATCTACGCAGCCGTGGACAATAGGTAGGTAAAAAACCAGGTGTCTATCATTGAGAAGGACAGTAAGCTGTGTGATCAAGTTATTTGTATTTTGATTGACCATGGATCTAATTATAGCTATGTTAGTCCCAACTTGGTGCATAAGTGTGGTTTGAGTAAGGAATTGCATGCAGAGTCTTGGTTAGTGCAGTTGGCTATAGGTACGAAGAAGTGAGTTCATCAATGGGTAAGAGCTTGCGTATTTGATTTAAATGGCATGCCTACAGCGACACATTTGAATGTATTACTGTTGGGTTCATACAATATGTTATTGGGCATGGATTGGTTGTATATTCATAGAACCAAGGTTGATTGTAATGACAAATCTATTGAGTGTGTTGATGACAACGGGGAACCAAGAGTCTTGCAAGGTAAGAAGAAAGCCACATCAGTTAGGATGGTGACAACTATGCAATAAAAGTGTAGCTGCAGGAAAGGGTGAAAGCTATTTGCAGTACACATCTCTAGTGATAAGGGTAAGGAGGCTGAGGATGCAGATGTAATGAACAGGTGCCCAATGTTGCAATAGTTCAAGGATGTATTTCCTAAGGACATTACAGAGTTTCCACCTCGCAAGGAGGTAGACTTTTGAATTGAGTTAGTGCCCAGGGTAGCTTCAAGATCGAAAACACCTTACAGGATGAGCACAATTGAGTTAGTTGAGTTAAAATTGCAGCTAGAAGGTATATTGGACAAGGGGTACATTAGGCCAACTGTATCACCTTGGGGTGCACCAGTCTTGTTTGTGAGAAAGAAAGATGGTACCCTCAGATTATGTATTGACTACAAGCAGTTGAACAAAGTGAATATCAAGAATAGATACCCTTTGCCAAGGATTGATGACTTGTTCGATTAGCTAAAGGGAGCAGTAGTGTTCTCAAAGATTGATTTGAGATCCGGATATCATCAGGTACACATCAAAGAGGAGGAAATATACAAGAATGCGTTTAGGACTAGGTTTGGACATTATGAGTTTGTTTTTGTTCCATTTGGATTAACTAATGCTCCAACTACATTCATGTGCTTGATGAATAGTGTGTTGTGTCCATATTTGTATAAGTTTGTTATTGTGTTCATTGATGATATATTGTTATATTCTAAAAATGAAGAAGAGCATGCCGAGAATTTAGCAGTAGTATTGAGGTTGTTGAGAGAGCATCAATTGTATGCTAAACTCAACAAGTGGAGTTTCTTTCAGAATGAAGTGCACTACTTGGGACATGTTGTCTCCAAGGAAGGTATTGCAATAGATCCAGAGAAGATAAGGGCCATCATGGAGTGGGTAGCTCATAAGAATGTGGATGAGGTGAGATATTTCATGGGTTTGGAAGGCTATTATAGGAGGTTCATCAGGAAATTATCACATATTACTTATCCTATTACATCATTGCAGAGGAAAGGTAAGAATTTTGAATGGACCATAGAGTGTGAGACTAGCTTTGAGTAGCGTAAGGAGTTGCTGACACATGCACCAATGCTATAGATTGTAGATCCAGACAAAGAGTTCGTAGTATGGACAGATGCTTGCAAGAGAGGACTTGGTGGAGTCCTTATGCAAGATGGATAGGTGGTATGTTATGAGTCCTGGAAACTCAATGAGCATCAGAAGAACTACCCGATGCATGATCTTGAGTTGGCAGAGATTATACATGCATTGAAGATGTGGAGACACTATCTTCTTGGTAGGCAGTTTGTGCTTAAGAGCGATCACATTGGGCTGAGGTATTTGTTTGACCAACCAAATCTGAATGCCAAGGAGGCTAGATGGTTAGCCACGATCAAAGAGTTTGACTTCGAGATTAGATACGAAAGGCAAGGAAAACAGGGTGGCAGATGCTCTCAGAAGATGGGTATAGGTACATCAATTGGCAACTATGAGCTCCTATGGGATAGACCTACAGGGTAAGATCTTGCAGGAAGGACAACAAGATGTCAGGTATATGGATATTGTGCATAGGTTGCAGTAGAGTACAAGTGATAGTATAGGTACATGTACATGTACAGGTGATAGAACATGTACATGTACATGTATTGGTACAAGTACATGTATAGGTGCACAGGACTTTATCATTGTCTTACAACATATGGGTTGGTCAGGTTTTGAGGCAGGATATATGTACCAGATAATAGTGAAATCAAGAAGGTGATCTTGAGGGAATTTCGTCCAAAACGTTATTCAATTGACCCAGGTTATCAGAAGACACTCACAACAGTGAAGAGATATTACTATTTGCCAAATCTGAAGAGGGATGTAGTATAGTTTGTGGCATGATGTTTCAACTGTCAGTGAGTCAAAGTAGAGTACAAACATCCACGCGGATTGCTACAGCTGATCGCTATTCCCGAGTGGAAATTTGTTAGGTCCCTATAATACTAGTGATGCCCCCATTACTATTGTAGTTGTATCCCTTATTAATATTGTTGTGCCCCTATTGTCCCCGTATTATTATTACTGTGCCCCATAGAATCCCTCCATTGTTATTTTTGTGCCATTATATTATTATTGTTTGGTCGACTTGGTTATACTGTGACCCCTTAGACTCCTATATATAGAAAGGAGGTTTTGTCATTTGAATCATCGAAGAATTGTTCATTTGTGTAATGTAAAGGAGTTTTCCCCCTCGAAGAGGATGAATTCTAAGGCGTTCAACTATCTTTTCTATCTTTTTGTGAGTTGGTTTCATAACATTTGGTATCAGAGCTTTGAATTCTAGGGTTTCGCTGCTCCAAACAGGTCATCGTGGCATTTGCACTATAACTTTTTTTCTGCGACGTTTCAGATGCTAAAAAAAACCCATTTGGGCCAAAATCGTTATGAACCTCGGGTCCAAATTTCAGAGCTTTTCATGCTATATTTGCGGAGATATGATTTGAGGAAGTTGGCCTTTTTGCAGACTCCTAAATTTCATTCCAAACAGGTGATTTGTAGTTTCCTATGTATATGTTTTAGATACTAAGGTCAAAACAGTGACACGTGGCACTTCATACAAGTTTGCTCTTCTAGAAAGGTCTATAATCAGGTCATCTTGGGAAATTGTGCATAACTCTACCTTGGAGAATCTAAATTCGATCAGAGTGGTGGCATTGGAAAGAGGACACAAAGGGCTACTGCAGGTCGCAATTTCAGAACTGGATGATCTGAAATTACAGAGATACATTAGATTCAATATCGAGCTCCTACAAAGTGAAAAAAGGTGTGTATTCTTTTTAATTTTGCATAAGCTTGGTTTGAAAAATTAGTTTGAAGGAATTCAAAGGGCATATTAAAGAATTATTATCAGTAATTAATGCCCCGAGGAAAGAAAATGCAAACACCTAGTAAGAAACCTGAAAGCTCTAACATGACTCGTGAAGAAGAGGAAGAAATGCAACATGATATATCAAAATTACCAGACCAACTACAACAAATGTCACTCGCACAAAAAGTAACAGAATCTAAGATGGATGGTTTAAAGAAAGATGTAGAAGCTAAGATGGATGATTTAAAGAAAGGCGTAGAAGCTAATATGAATGACGTGGAAGCTAAGATGAATGGCATGGAAGCTAAGATGAATGGAATGGATGCTAAGATGGATGGCATGGATGATAAGATGGAAGAATAGAAGATAAATTTGAATAAGTTGCTACAAGAAATGGTCACTAATGGTGAAAGGGTAGTAAATGAAACTCATGATGAGAACAAAAGAAATGTTAATCATGATTTCATAGACTCTAATGTT
>APFE030118457.1:33289-45689 GCA_000404065.3 Pinus taeda
GATTCCGAGTGTGCCGGCTAGCACCATCGGCGAACCCAAAAAAGACCAAGTCATCCATCAACACCTGCAACAGCAGACCAAAAAGTGTTGACATCACGAAGCTCTTGATAATGCATGTACAAATATACATAATATACAACGAAGCCATTGCCTAATTTCTACTTAAGCAAAGTAATTCTTTAGGTAGAGCCCGTCAGGGGGCTCCGCAAACTTACTCCTAGAGATGTTTATAGGTATTTTGATCGAACCAATCAATATACTTCCTTCGGCAAAAAACTGTGTTGGAGCCAAAGGGACCATACAAACATCACTAGTCAAATTCGAGGACCAAGATTCGATCTCATGCATAGGGGCATAAAGATATGACCGACGATGTAAATCTTCCAAAGGTCGATCTACAGCCGTCATTGCTTCGAAAATTGCTTCATCGGAGGGAAAAACAATATCCGAGCAATCTGATGCATAAGTGGAATCAAGGATCCAAGAATGAGCCACATCACCATCTATCTCTTTCCCAGAGGAAGGAGTATGATGGTAGTCTGCAGAGCTATAGATAAATTCACATCTAGGTTCTACTACAGACATAAGAGATTCTATTCCACCTGCCTTATCATCATCCGATGTGGTCACAGACGAAGCTAAGGTTCCAGGATTCGAAGAATAAGGAGTTTGAACAAACTCTCACCATAAAGGGTCCCTGGAGGATGAAATTGTATCTATTCTAGCCGTAGGAGGGGGAAAATCAAACGTACCCATCAGTGAAGAGTACATCCCGACTCCTAAATTCTCAGTAGGCGGACGGGGATTATTTACTAAGGGAATAGAAGAGTCTGAAGTTGCTCGAGGATCAACTGGAGAATAATCCAGTTGATCAACCTTAATGATTTTCCCCTCATGAGGAAAGCAAATGACACGAAACAGAGTCGAAACAACGACGTCCATTTCATACACCCAGTTCCTTCCTAGGAGGAGATTATAATCTAGGTTAGCATCGACGACCTCTACTTCAATGTTAACCACCTTTCCTCCAACACATATAGGAAAGGTCGGGATAATCCCGTATGGCCTATGAGAATGACCATCAAACACCGTCAATAGGGTTGGTGAAGGAACAACTGACGGCGATCCAATAGCCTTCCAACATGACATAGACATGACGCACGTGGAAGCTCCCTCATCTATAACCGTCCGAAAAATATTCATTTTCTGGTAGGTAGACTTTATCTGAAAATCCATATGATGGGGAAGTCTCTTTTTGACATTACTCATATCAAAAGTGAGAGCTAAGGAATTACTTGGATCTACTGCCCCCATTGCTGATAGCAAGGCACTTCTTTGAGTAGGACACGACTGGAGAACCTCTAATGCGGACATTGCACATGGACTCTGAGCCAGATCCTCCATAATGGAGTAATTCTGGGCTGCCCTCATATTAGGGTTGATAGTCGCGCGTTTAGCGGAACCTTTCGGTGCCCGAGGTATAGTCTCAACAGAAGGTCGCTCAATATGAAGTGGGTTGTTAGGTTCGGGAACTGACTTTCCTTTGGAATTTTCACCTTCACCATAATCGCGTGACCGTGTAGCCACATTAGCGTGAGAACCCATCATGAAAACATTTGATGACTTGTCTCCTTCCCGGTTGCCCCCTGTGGAGGTTCCAGGATTCGAACTCGCGCCAGCAAGAAATTGTTGCACTTGGGGGAAAGGGTTAGTTAACACAGCTTGGGAACTAGAAGTCCCTTGCTGCCCTAACAAGCGTTGAGCGTCTTCAATCTTAGGGCAAAGATGAGTTAAATGGTCCCCACTGCACAACTTGCATGGGAACTTGACTTTCTTCTTTGACTCATTTCCACCCCCACCAGCATTATTGCTGGACTTGTTTGCATCAGGCTTCCCATCCTGGTTCTTTTTCTTGCCTCGTCCTTTCTTCTTCCCATTGGAATTTTGACTTCCTTTGGGATTATTGGATTGGACAGCATTAATTGAAGAAGTTTGGGAGGCGGAAGGATTAGACAATGTGACTTGGTTGTTAGAAGCAGTTTGTAATGACAACTGCTGCAATTGATTCAACAAGTTCACCATATTTGTGTCTACGCAAGTAATGGATAGCCGTATCAACCATATCATAATGGTTATGCCCATCAACCTTACCAAAGTTACCAACATGAAATGCACTATGCTGGTATGTAAAGACCAACTGCTCAAGTGATTCCATCTTATCCTGGGTACGCTCAGCCAAGCCTGAATCAACAGTTACCTTTTGTGGCAACTTTAGAGTTACTAGATCTAAATCGACTAACGAACGATCCAATTGCCTATGCCCCTTGGTGGCCGGCGATTCCGCATAAACTTCCGTCTGATATTCCTAAATTTAATGGAAATACGGGTGAATACCCAACGAATCCTATGATGACCTTTCATCTATGGTGTTCATCGAACACTCCCATTGATGATTTGATCAGGCTTCGCCTCTTTCAGCGAACGCTAACGGGTTCGGCAGCAAAGTGGTATATCGAATTGCCTAGATCTTCGTTTGATAACTTCAGTACCCTAGCCATAACCTTTTTAACCCATTTTCAGTTACCTATAAGGTACGAAACAGGAACTGAGCTACTTACAAATTTCAAACAAACGATGGCTACTCACATATCCGATTGTATTCATGAATGGCGACATCATCGTAGAATGGTAAAAACGTATGTTCCTGATCAGCTATTGGCTGAATAGTTTATTAAGTCACTGTTACATGCTATTACAAAAGATGTGGCAAAGGGAGGAGTCGTCACTAAAGATCAAGTTATTGCTCGTGCACAATATCTAGACTTGATCTATACTCAGTCTGGCACGCTCTACAATAAAATCCCTGATGCTCCTAGACCAGAATTTTCCGTTCCTCCACCTCCTAAATCAAACAAAGACTCTCATTCCGATGATGGCGTGATAGGTACGACAAGCACTAAAACCGTAAAGGCTACGTCAAAGAAAGCCCGTACGGTTTCTAGTCAAAATGAAAATGACAAACTTCTCACCTCAAAGGTTAATGCCGTGTGGACTGACAAAGGCAAAGAACCGAAGCAACCAGGAGGCAAGAAGAAAAAGAAAGGGAAAAAGAAGAAACAAGAGGAGTCATCTCCTAAAAAATCTTCTGCAAACCCTTCTGGGAAAAGGAAACCTCCTTCAGGGTTTCAGATATGTGATGAGGATCATCGGACAAGAGATTGTCTATATAGAGCTGAGCTTAGAAAATTCTTCAAGAATTCAAAAACCTCAGCGGTATTGACTGATCCGTTTCCGAACCCAGGAAAAAATCTAGCTACTAGCAACAATGCTTCCCCATCCTGAGTGCTTATGTTGTCCATTTCAAAACAACAAAATGATGCTTTAATATCAGCATGGAATAAAGATTACGGAAATCCACAGCTCTCGAACAACAAGGCTACAGATCAACCTAGTAGTTCGACAACAACTTCGACCGAAGTTGTGCCACCCATCATTCCTGAGCTAACGATAAAGCCGCCAAAGAGAGTAGTACACAAATCGACATTTAATCATCATGCCAGAGCAGCACAGCATTATAATATAGTGGAGGATCTGGCCCAATTGCCATCCGCTATGTCGACACTTGAGGTACTACAAAATTGCCCCTCCCAAAAGCAGGCTTTATTATCAGTGATAGGTGGGATTGACCCAGCGGATTCCAATCTTGTGGCCTTTTATCACAAAGGATATGACTCTCAATTACCAGCTCAACTAGCTTTCCTTATTCAAGTGAAATCCCTCAACAAAACTGTTTATCGAACGATTATTGATGAGGGGACATCTACATGTATTATGTCAATGAGTTGCTGGAAAAATTTAGGCTCACCACCCTTGTCGTGATCGTCAATGACGTTAAAAGCATTTGATGGGCGAACATAGACTCCATATGGGATTTTAAGCAACTTGCAAGTTAAACTGGGGGCCAAAACAGTAGAAATTGATGTTGAAGTTATTGACGGAAACCTCAATTACAACATCCTACTGAGAAGGCCCTGGATATATGCTATGGTTGCCATTGTGTCGATGTACTTCAGAAATATTGCATTTCCCTTCCAAGGAGGAATCACAATCGTCGACCAACAAACATTTCTCCCCAATAGTTCACAAGTTACGGGAAGCATTTCGATGATCCACGGAAGCTCTCAGTCGCTTCAAAATATCGGAGTAGGTTGCCTAAAAGACCCTTCCTTAATGGGGACTTTTGCCCTTCCGCCTCCGAGTAAGCTAGCAGAAGTGGCCACAATGGAAACCTATCCCATGAGATCTTCTAAAATGAAGAAGAACTCAGAATATTTTGATAGTGTGGATTATCGCGAGGCATTGCCTCTAAGCCCTACCATAGGTACATCATCTGATGATCAATTCAGTGATGTTGTGCATTATGTACTGGGGGCATTAGAACCAGATCTTTCCTTCATAACCCCTTATGAGTTGTGATCAAAGGTTGCCATGAGGATAGTTCTTTTACTATGTCAACCTCATTAAAAAAATGAAACAACTCCCTTTCCAAATCGAGTCTTTCAAAGATCTCGAAGGTAAACCTTCATTCCAACCACTGTGTTGAATGCAATTAAGCTTGGGGGGCATGCACCTCGATTTGCGTTATTATGCTGGGGGCATGCAAACTTATCACGAGTAGTGTTACCACAGGGGGGTTCAAGCTCATTAAAAAATAAACCCACCACGAGCAGTTTTAACGCGGAATTCATGCTCGTTAAAAAATAAACATAAGAAATGAGAAAATGTTTCCCCTAGAGTTTAAGCTCATTAAAAAATGAACCAATTTTCTGGTAAATAACCATTGTGAATGCATTATCATCGGCTTTTGAGCCTTGGTCGTGTTCTCATCATCACCTCCACTCTGTTTTTAGCCGATCATTCACCTCCACTTGATTGTTTACCCTTTTGAGGAACATCTGCGAAGAGTGATTCTATTAGCCATCCTTTTGACACTGCCGTGATTGGAAAATTCCAAACCTTACCTAGAATCAACTGCAACACAAAATTATCACTCGTTCCTCGAGAAATGAGTCTCCTTTAAGCTCTTTTCAACTGACTCATAAAATATGAAAAGATTACCAAGCAATTAGCCTCTCCGGCTTGTTAAAGTCATCGGAAGTGCTATCCCTCCTCTATATTTTAATCTTTTTGGACTTGAGGGATTATTACACAAAAAGATTGAGCGCTTGTCTTGTTCGGCTCATTAAAATTACCGAGCATTCATCCCTTTCGTATTATTTTATGCTTTTTCGGACTTAAGGTATTATATGACGAAAAATAATCTTTGGAGTTTCCTTTCTGTCCCTTTTAGACTCTCTAAAACTGAAAAGGACCGAGTTATCTTTGTCGTTAAACTCGTTAAAACCTAATAGTGACAAACTCGTCCAAATGGACGAGAACGAGTTTCACTGTTGCTAGGCTCGTTAAAATATAGCGACAGGTTCGCCCAAAGGGCGAATTATAGAACAAGCATATGTTATCCTCCTCAAGCTTGACAAAAATAAAGAGGTACTGGTCAGCAATGACTGGGGAAAATTGGGAAGAAAAGTTGAAAAACTTTATTGGTAGCAAGTCGCTCTTGAACATGACACTTTCTCTCTGCATCCGAGTCGGGTTGGGTTGTTCCGTTCACTGGTCATATCACCATTGGTCTGTCACACCATCCATCTTTGGGGTTAACGCTACCAATCCATTGTCAGTGTTGCCAATATGTTCAAGAGAAGTCATTCAGAGAATTCACCTGTGTCTCACCTGCTGCAATACATTCACGTTCCATTCTTTCATGACCGCCACCCTGAACCCTGTATCATCAGATCGTTTTCACCTCCAAAATCATTTGCTTCATTCCATGTCGTAGATGTGGGATTCATTAAGGCCCTCCTACAATGGGTCGCTTCTTGTTGACATCAGCTCATTATCCAAGAAGTCAACCTAGGAACAACCCTTTCAGTACTTTCAAGCTTGCATGCCTCAATGGAAAGTTTCTCACTTTCAACAACAGGTTTACATTAATGGCCTTCGACTGAGAGATTTTGCGTGGTGTTCGACGCCAATTCCTTTTTGACCATGCGAATTGTACTGTAGTACCTTGAGGGTCATTGTCATTATTGGTGATTCCTCTTGTTCCTGTTAACAACTTACACCATTGGTTGGTAATCAGGCGATGTCTTTCCATGTTCGACTACAGAACATTTTTCACATGGATCGACTTGTACTACAAGTGAAGAGTGAACAAGTTTTGAAGACCCCAGATCTAGTTTCATCCATCCGGACTATGATATATTCAAGAATATAAAGACATAAAATGTACATCATTGCCAAACAGATGATCATCCAAATCAAAGGATGATGAGTCTGAATCATCAGTATGCTACACAGATGATTGTCTATCCTATGTACATGAAAATGAATTTATAAAGCTGAGCATGGGAATGCCCGCCTCATCTAGATCATAAAAAAATGTTGTCAAGATAATGTATTGTATTGTATCTTATTACAGGTCGCCTCCCAGCTCAAAAAAACTTCGGATCCTCATGGTAAAACATTTCACCTGACATCAAAAGATTAATGACCTCATGCTTTAGGGGGCAACTGTTATAGACATTTTTGGGCACTGCAAATCCAATCATAAATGTCCATAAATTGAGGGCTCCTAAGTCCCTAAAAGTGTTGCTTCACTTCCTAAAGGAACAAGGTCAGCTGATTACATCATCTCCCAGAAGTTCACCACTAAAAACTGCTCAGAAATGGTCAAAACTAGACCATACTGAATGCCCAGTGCAGAGGGTGCGATGCATATCACCTTCCCAGTGTAAAGGGTGTGATGCATACTGAATGGCTCCTCTGTAGGGTGCGATGGACGAGAATAGACAAGTGGCGGAGACAATTTGCTAAGTGGATGATCAAGGAATCTTCTAGAAACTTCTCATATGACACTTGCCTCTCAGAATTCGCTCAAGGATGAGTAAGAGATCAATGAAAGCTCCAAGTGGAACCAAGAACTATCAGAGAGAGTAAAATAATCAAAAACCCAGAGTTGAGTCACACCTTTGGAAAACTCTATATATGGATCTCTCATCCCAGAGATCTGGAGGTTGGAGGCTGGAACCTTGTATCTTGTAGAGAAGTGTTGTTGGTTTTCTGTTGAAACTTCATAGTGTTGGGTGATCTAAGATTTACTTGAGGTGAAGAAGGGCTTTCTTGCTCGAGGATGATGCTGGGTCAGAACTATTGGTTGTAATTCTCTTGCTATTCTTGATATTAATAAATCTATTCAAGTTTTCCTCCATATTCTTGTATGTTTGAATGAATATGCATTTGTATGGTTAATACATATCTGGTCCTGTGTTATTTATGAATATAGATATCGGTTCTTCGATAGTAGTATGCTGCTTTGATTCCATAGGTGCTCTTTGAAGCTGGCAAGACGAAGAAGAAGTGGCAAAGATCTATCAGGAAGGAGAGGAATCAAGTAAAGAGCCAAGTGCAAGACTAAGGTTGGTGTCCTTTGTTCCACTCTTATCTGTTTTCAAGGGAAAACGAAAGTAGTCTTTACTTGTTTGTTTCTACGATAGCTACCATTCTTAGTGGAAATAACAGTGATGAGTGGACACTATTCCTAGTAACACGACCCCTTTTATTCCCTTTTTGGTCTCTGTTTTCTAGCAGCCTACCTCCTAGACTCTACCATGTAGTGGAACGGGTCTTCGGGCCTCTGTAATCTCTTTAAAGGTTTTCTTTGATTGTTTCCTGTATTTACACAAAAAATGCTGCAATCGCTGATAAATCTCACCTTCTCTGTGTATTTTGGACTTCGAAAGTGCTCAAGTATGGTTTAATTATCTATTGGGTCTGGGTTCCATCACTATCGCAATGCCCCAAGGTTTCCTTTGTATTTCATTTAAACAATGAAAATACATAGGATGCATTGAAAGTGGGCCTTCCACGAACTTCAAATTTTATGTATTTCACTTCCCGGACCCTTTCAATTCTGGGCTTCATTGCAATCGACACTACCCCAAGGTTCCTTTGTATTTAATTATATAACGAAATACTTGAAAAATGCACTAAAACTAGCTTTGGCGCAGACCTGAAATCTTATGAAACATTGTTTATAATACCGTCGGGTCCACAAAATCAGGTCGCACACATATAGATGTAAAGGCCTTGCCCATTAGTTAACGTTGATAGTGATCTGGTGATGTAACGTGGGCCATCGATCTACGTGTGCGATCGAAAATCCACATCTAATCGTCGATCACAGTTGCAACTTCCATATTGTCTGCACTGATACCACCGATTATGACCTGCCAATTGGCGGTGTCCAGTGCTGATTGACACTGCCTGCGACCGTCAATTTGTGATTTTTCGTTTAGATCTGGGCGTTGATTAGTGTATCTAATGGCTACTGTGCATTCTTGAGTTTAAGCCTCCAATACTGGTTTTTCATGATTTTGAAGTGATCTAGCCTCCGGATAGTGCATTTCTGCCCTTCCAAGGGCTCTCCTCCCCTACGTTTTTGGATCTTTAGATGATGTTAAGAATTTTTGAAGACTTAATGATTTCTTTGGAGCAAAAATGGATCCAGTTGCATGATTTTAAGAAAACTTTAGAGACTTTGGGAGTGTTTTGGATCCATTTTTGTGCCAAACTCCAACAAAGCGAACATTGGCTCCTTTTGGGGATGAAAGCATCCTTTTGAGGTTTCAAGAACTACAGAACAATTCCTTTCCTATAAAAACAAGATCAAATCTTCCTCCTAGTGTTGCATTGGGCATGGAGTCTATTTAGCATGAAATAAAAGCTTCAAAACAACATATTTACAATACCAAGGCTTGAAATCCTTAACTGAAATAAAGTTTGAAGAACAACCCATTGAAGGGGCCATCAAAAACATATCCTTCCCTTGATGTATCCATTTTGAGAAAATAGTCACCAAACATAAAATTGACCCTTTTTACCTTTTTATCAAAGGTTTCTCTCTTTTCGTCAATGTGCATATCAGAAAATTCATTAACGACTTCCAAAAGTCTATTGATTTGATCATCTACTTCAAAGAATTTCTAGCATTTGGTATTATTAGGTAGAGATTCTCTATATTTCACCTCATCTCTGTATGCTTTCAACCTTGGATGTTTTTGTTGGAAGGTTTTTTACACCTGCTAAATAATAAGGTTTTCTTTATACTATGTTGTGTCATTTGTGACCTGAAAAGTTAATATGAAAGACGAATCAATGCATTCTTGTGTGGGGGACACAAGGAATTCACCTATTCCTGCAACTTCCTTAGAGCAAGCCCCATCAAAGAACATGTCCCAAATCTGTGGTTCGTCTTCCTCTATGATCTGGCAAACTGGTTTTTTAAGCGTAGAGGCCAACTGATAAGGCTTGGTAATGTCAAGACCGAGCTTATCCATGACAGCCTTGGGCATTGGATTATGGCTGGCTCTAGTGTCTAGAAGGCAATTATGAAGGATTTCATCATCAATAGACAAAGAAACATAGAATTATGGGGAATTGTCTTCACAATTTTTAGACATTGGGCTGAGAATAACAATTGGTTGGTCATCCTACAGATTTACATAGTCAGTGGAGGCTTGGATCACTTTAGGCTCAAGATCCTCAGGGATGGATGCTTTGAAGGACTCATTCTTCACTAATTAAATCATAGGCATAGGTATTCTTGGCTTCTAAATTTCTAATTGAAAATTGAAAGAAGAAGGGGACTTGTCAAGGCCTCTTACCCCTATGGATGGAGCTTTGAGGATGATAGGATCAACTGTTGGTTGCTTATGCTTCTTAGCTTGTTGTTCTGTAGGGACAACAACTTTATGAGCAGGAGTTTCCTTAACATTATTCATCTTTGAATTCAGATTATATCTTTGCTGATCTTTAGTTTGTAGAACAACTTTACCATCCCATTCTTAGCTGAGCTAGTCATTGAATAATGACTTCTCATGGACAACTTTTGTTAAAAAAGTGGCGTCCCTTTGTCTTCCATACAATGGGTCTCCTCCTCTTCTTCAAATTTATCTTCTTCCATGTTTGCATTTTGAAAAGGGGTCTTCACCCTTTGGTGTTCATTGGCCTCTTTGCTTCGTTGCATAATCTGCAACTACTCATTAGGTCTTCTATATGGATTTGGATTTGGAGGAGCAAAGGTGTTAGGGACTCTTTCCCTCCTAGAATGTTGCTCAACCTTTAATCTGGAAACTTCAAAGGATAATGGTTCTATCATCTTTGCCATTTTATCGATCTTGGGATCTGAAGATGATGAAGGCTTACCCCTCTATCTCCTTCTATCAGCATTACCTTTGAGCTTTTCTGCAGCCATGATGTTTGATTCTACTTCCACGGTTGCATCTTCCATATAAGCCAAAGAATCACATTTCCTCTCCCTCAACAATAAACAAAAGTCAGAATCAAAGGCACTAGCATAGATGAGTCTAGTAGAGGTAGTGGTGGATTTTACTTCCATTGGTATCTTGTTGTACATGTGGTTAAACCTCTTATTAAAATTAAATAGAAGCTCACCATTTTCCCTTTCTAAGTTCCCAAACTCAGTGTGGTAGTAAAGGAGATCCTTCTTATCTCCCCAATGATTTAGGAATGCATCATCTAAGGCCTCAATAACTTCTATAGACCTTGGGGTCAATTCCTTGAACCATTTTCTAGCCTCTCCATCTAGGCTTTGGAAAAAGGCTCTCGTCTAGACATCACCTTCACTAATGTCCAGGTTTTCAGCATAGCTATAGAATGACTCAAGATGTTCTTTAGCTAAAACACCTTCAGTTCCAGTGAAATTAGGCATATACTTCTGATATTCTCCAATAGGCATAGCATTCAAAGGAGTGGGAAGTATTAGAGGTCTGTACCTAGCAGCTATGATTCTTTCCATTTTGGTAGGTGCTTGTGGACCTTCCATAGCTATGGTGGCTAAAATAGTACTGGAAGTTTGAATGATAGAGGGCTAAGGAGTGACTGATAAGACTAAAGGAGTATGACAGATAGGAGGTGAGGTTTCCTTTGGGCATACAACAAAAGGAAAACCTAAAGAATAAGGAGCTTTATGAATCTCCAAGAGTTTTTCTTCACTGCTAGCATTAGAAGCTATACTCTCAACATGTATTAGTTCTATTACAGGCCTTCCTCGAAGAGATATAGGATATTTTTCAGGTTTACTTGAACCTGATGCTCCTTTCTGCAATACCTTTCTTTCTTTGATCATCTTTTCAGGGTCAGGTACTGGGTTAGCTTGTAGCTTCTGAGGATTTCTCTGAGTATGCCTCACAAACTGAGCCAGAACTATGATGTGGAGTCACCAAGAGGTTCAGCCTCCAGTAGAGTCACCAGATAGATGATTACAACCAAAAACGTGTCCAGACTTTGTCTATCATCAAAGATGGATCTATGTCATTTCCCAAGGAAGCTGGGCTTCAATTTCCTCTCCTCGGTAATGGTGCCAATTATGTTAACACTCCAGGAAACTCTCCTAGTTTGCAGCTCGGAGATGCCTGGTAACATATAATATTCAATATTTTTCTCAGAACTATTGGAATGGATGATGGTTTGGATCAAGTTAGATAACCATTTTAGCTCTATTCTCACTCAAGACATGCATGAACACTCTCACCAATACAAGGTTTTATACCACTAATGCTCAATAATTTATAGATTCAATAGATAGATGGAGAATACTCACTGTACCAGCAAATTGCATACATAAACTGTTGGAAATAATACTGAGAGGGGGGGTGAATCAGTATTATCTGGTCAATTATCTTCTTTTTCAAACCTAGAACATATACGCTACTTCAGTTAGAGAAAACCGTATATATATATGCAACTACAGAGAAGGAACCCAATGTATACCATACAGAATTTAAAATATTCTACAGATGTTGAATGTTAATCTGTGCTTCAGGATCATATAAAAAATAACCAGGAATAGAAAAATAGAGCAGAAGAAAATCACCCACAAGAACACAAGATATAAGGTGGAAACCCAATGTGGGTGAAAACCACCTGCTGCAATATGTCTCCATCTTTTCAATTAGAAACTTCTTTTTACAATGATTCTATATTGGTGTAGTCCTTTACCAGTATGCAGGCTGCTACCTGCAAATAGCTACAACCTTCTCTCGTTTTCCATCTTCTCTTGGAAGGGAGCTACAACCGCCTTAGTTCTTGTACTAGCTGAGATACTAGTACACAAGCTGCTACCTGCAAAAGACTACGACCTTCTCTTCCTTCCAAGGACCATGTTTCATAAATTTTCAGACTGGATCCACAAATAACATCAATCAAACATCAAGAATTTCTGCATCAACCAATCACCTTTTCACCAATCAAAACTGAATCA
>APFE030118469.1:0-18402 GCA_000404065.3 Pinus taeda
GTTCATTCTCTCCTCGGTATTACCGACACTTGATCCATGGCTTGACACCTGATTGGTCCATGAATTCTATTGAAAGTGCATGGAGGGTCATTTGTAGGTTAACCGTGCATGAGAGAAGCTTATGTAAATTTTCATTCTTTTATTAATAAATTGCCTGTAGTAGCCACGTTGGTGCAAGCCTTGGACTGTTTCCCTCTTTGAGGGTTTTAACCACGTCAAAATATCGGTGTATTGATCTGTGATCTGTTTGTGAGCGGTGTCCTTTTGGTGTTCTGTTTGAGGAACTTACCCTGTATATTCCTACATTCTAGAGTAAGTAAAATTCATATTTTATAGGCATCATATAGCTAAATGAAATATTCATTATGCATATGTCCAACATTTCTTATCGGATTATATGAATCCTATCCAAATGTTACTTTAAATATGCATTCTTAATCTTTCACACAATCATCTAATTATCTGTATCCTACAATGAGCTTGCAAATTGACCAAATGCATTCCTTCATCCTTTTCAAAGTATTGTTTATATATTATATGGAATATATACTGATCCAGTCATAGTGCCTCTTCCAAGAGCCTTCTAAGAGGATGACTCTTACAGGATCACAATGATCCATATTAGCAAAATGACTTCCTCTAATATAATGTTAGAAAATTTGTGGATGAATGTTTTTCCAAAATGGTCCCGAAGCTTTTTATTCTTTAAAGATTAGATGATTTCAATCAACCCAACCAAGTATACTTTTAAACATGCTACTATCATATTCTTCTATCCATGATGCCATACTAAATCAAGATGCATGCTTTTTAGGACTCTTCTATCCTTTCGCTCTGTCCAAGACAACCTCTAACACTTACTAAAATTTTAGATCTGAGGTAACCCTAGACATCTTAGGGTACTCGCATGTGTGAGTCGTAGATAACAAGATTTCAAAATTCACATTATCTCTAGGGCTTCATCCTCCTTCGCTATCCTTCTCTCTTATCTTCTAGGTCTCTCACATTCGTTATCCATTGCAGATCAAACTCAAGAAGATACTTGATTGATGTGTGTGTCAATAGGTCGAATGGATTCCTTTATATATCCTTTCTTACGGCTCAAACAACACTCATAAGGCTGACTTCTTCCTAGTTGTCCAACTTGGTCCTTAGCAGTCTTCTAGACATTTCTATATAAAAATAGATTTTGTTTTTTTGATACAAGTGCTCAAGAGGGTCTTTTACAATAACAATGACTATTTTCACACATGATAAATGCAGGAGACCTAATGAAAACTAAATTGAGGATGAAACCCATGCTCCAAAATATTTTTCTTTCATTCTTTTACATCATTTTCTTTCTCCTTTTAATAGAGACATAATATTTACATCATGACAAGAGTCAACGAAAAATTATGAAGACCGAAACTAGTTGCAATTTGAAACATGGTACATGTATTAATATAATGATATGAAATGAATTTGTTATAAATTAATAACCTTTTATATTGGCCATGATCTACCATGAAGTTTCTATATAAATTTAGACATATGGCAATAGTTGTTTTCTTTTTAATATAATGATGATTAATTGTGGATTAATTGCTTGGTATTTTTTTAGTGTGTCATAATGAACTTTCAAGATATCATAATATTTACGAGCTATTATTTAACTCGCTAAACTTCCCCTCTTACGTAAAAAATGGAAATTTTTATTGATCTAAATTGTTTCATCATATTCATATATTTGGATGTTTACAGGTGAGGATGGTGGAAAAAAATTACAAATTATGCCTATTTTATCAACAGGGTGACAAGGGCAAAGGACCAGTCTCATAGAAGTCCACAGATGCTCCTAAGGAAATTCTTAGTGAAGAAGCAATTTTTTTCCCACCGATCTGATCCAAACAATAAGGAAGCTTCAAATAAAATTAAACAAGAAACTCGGTTCTTTAATTTTGATTCACCTGTAGGCAAAAGAGATAAGATGCCAAACCAAAAACTGTGATGGGCCAAATCTATCAATATGGGATAAGAAATTCATTTAATTATCCCATTTATTTATTTATGATTTTAATTATCTCATCCATCATAAAAGTGCTTTCATTTTACAAGATTTTTTGAGGGAGTATGATCCTCATGATGCGACTATGCAGGAAAGTGTGAGTAGTAGTATTGATGCTTCTCCTGTGAGTGATGCACTAGTCATTGAGACTGGTACACTGACTAAACCACAAATGTCAAGATCTGCATCCGCTTAACAACATACACCAAGATATGGCATGATGATGTGGATGCAGAGCATGATCCCATCACACATTTTCAAGCGAGCCTTCCTAGATATTCCCATGTTACTAGCGCGGTAACACCATTGATTCTATTTTTGGTACATGAGGACCATGTCCCCATGAAATTAGAGAAAATTCCATGTATTTAAGTAGTTTTTTAAATATTAAGTACAATGTAATTGAAATTTACGTATAGTCTATGGTTATTTTAAACTAATGATAATATCATTTTGCAAGAACCAATGTATTCATTAGGTTCTTGTGTGACCTAACCTTGGAAATCTTTGGGCCTACCATTTGCACAAACTGGAAATCCCAAAGTCCAAGTTGAAGGATGAAATTAGCAACAATATGGTTGGCCTATTTAGTGAGGGTATCTTTAACAAAATTGGAGTTACCTCGAAGGTAGGCTTACATTTAAAATATATGCGGGACGAGTATAGGGTACATTTAAAAAACAAAAGTAAGTAGGAGCACCCTACAATGATTCTAGAGAGGGAGTGGAAATCCCTTGTAGTAGGTGCAATTGATAAGGCACTTTGAAAAGAAGGGAAGACACCACCCAAAGTAGGAATGTAGGAGGCACTTTTAATAATCTAATTATGATCATTTATAATCATTGGGACATCTAATTAATTTTTTCAATATTTTCAATATAGGCTCCCCGATACATCCAAATCCATGAAGGATAGAATAGCTAAACATGGGAAACATCATCTTGGCATGGGTGGTTACTTAAACTGGATGCAAAAATTTTCAATTTAAAAAAAAAAATTACATCCAAATTATAAATTCTTAAAAATTTTAATTTAATACCACGAAAGAATAAAAAATCATGTTCTCATGCAAAATTGTAGGAATCACAATTCAAAGAGGTTGACACAGAGGAATACTTCAAGCTTTCTTACAAGCACAACTATAAAGTCTTGGTTGGACGTAGGACAAGCTTGGCATTTTCACAATCTTCTGGCACCCAACCTACCACTCAAGTAAATAAAAGCAATGAATGGAATTTATAAATTATTACTTGTATAATCTTTTGGTTGTTATTTTTGGCCATAAATTAATGTTCTTGATTTTAAAAAGAAAGAAAACAATGTAGATACAACACATGAGCCTAGTGATGGTGGAGTGACTCTTGAAACTGATGTTTAGCTAGTACTGGAGGTATTTCATGTGTTACAAAAAAACTGTAGTATGGATTACAATTAAAAATATTTAAATGCAAATGGTGTATTAATTATAACCTTTCTTATTTCTACTCTAGAGCATTTATAGGGTGAGGCTAGAAAAAAGGAGGAACATATGGCCATATCTGAAAGTACTCCATACCCCTCCACCAACAATGTAGGTAAAGAACACTCTACTACTCTTTTTATTAATAAAACACTTGTAATAATAATTATTATAAATATGAATTTAACATTTCTTTATTATTGTAGTTGATGCTTTGCCACCCTTGGAGAAGCATAAATGTATGACTAGGACGTAAGAAAGGCATACAGAGCCCCATAACAACTGAAGGGTAAGAAGATGTTCGTGTGAGATACCTAAAAAAGAGAAAGAGACCAAATAATAAATGACTATATAACTTGTTTATATAGAGCCCAACTTTTTGAGTACCACTTTTTTGACTCACACCTTGAATGCCTCATGGTATGTGCACATGTAACTTTTTACTATCTTAACAAAAATTCGTGATTTTTTTGTTGGAAAAAAATAGAATGACCTTGTTTCGTTTTATGTAAACATATTTTTTTTGATAAATTTTATTGAGATGAAATATTTTGTGGATGTACGAATGAGTGAATGAATGAATGAATGTTTTTTATTTGTTTTTTTTATATATCTTAATGTCTTACTTTCAACTATTTCTTAGTAGATAGATTAGGTACTAGGGAATTGAGAGTGATGTAGGGGGGGGGGTGGATAGGGGCAATGAGAGATTCCACCTTCATGTGGTTGGACATATTCAATAGAAAATAAATTAGGATTTGGATAATCTTGGAAAAAAACTCCCTTGATATAATAAAACAACAATAAATTCAATGTGGACTTCATTGTTGCTTCATCGAGTGGAAGGAGGTTTGCTCCAAGATTAAACTACTCCAACAATTTATTCTCAAAACCAAGAGGATTTCATTTAGGTATTCATGTGCTAAAGTATTTTTAATTATTATTTATTAATGCGATTAAATTTAATATTTGGTCAAATTTAATCTAAGTTTTCCTCATTGGGTTTAGGAATATGTGTAGGACAACCAGTGTAAATTTGAATGTTGAAGTGCAACAACTAGCGGAAGAAAATAGCTCAAAATGGTAACATTGCATTTAGAATTCAATATTCCGTTATTATTATTAGGCATTTGTTTTATTACCAAATATTCAAAATATGTCCATTTATTCCCTTTCCCATTGCAGTTGCCTGAACCTATTCCCTTATTTCAAATTCTTTATTACATATCTAAGATTTAAATATGAAAAAATTGTGATTAAACAGGTATAACAAACAAATTTGCAAAAAATCTACAAAAAGTATGTCTACATCTGAGTCTAGCAAGAAATCTAGCCAGTTTAATTGCAAGAGTTATTCAAGGTAAGTTACATTCAAGTTGATGACTTTTTTCTTCTACATAATGAAATGCACTAGTTACTGTATTTGTATTCATATGAGTGGTAGATATTTGAGCTGGCTTGACATTTCTTTTGTATTTCAAAGGGAGCGATTGTACAATCTAGTAATTCCAACTTACAAAGTTGTTTATATTGGAAAGAACATATTTCCACAAATGGAAGAAGGTTTGAGTACTGGTAACTCAAAGATGTATTATTTGTTTTTATATGTCACTATCTAGTAAAAAATGATGGAACATGGTCGATATCATGAATAGCAAGATAAGGGATGTTGGAAAATTGATTAAGGAAGCTTTTAATTTCATTTTCCATTACATAAAACCTACTTGTGGCAAATTATGTTATTCTTGTTCCTAATTATGTTTGTGTTCTTATCATAAAATAAATTCAAAAAAATAAAGATCACAACCATACAAAAATAAACACAAGATATAGGCTCTAAGCCAGGGTAAAAACCCCTTCGAAAGGAAAACCCAAAAATAACTCTCTTCTTATAGAATCACTTTCAAAGGAGACTTGTAAGACCAAACCCTAGACTAGGCCTCTCACCAAAAACCAAACCAGAGAACTAGAAGATCTACCTCAATAAAAACAACAAAGTTACCAAGGGAAATGAAGTAGGGATCTTCCAAAAACAAGGCTCGTCTAGCCTCTTGTCCTTCACAAAACATCCTATAATTCTATTACAATTTATGGACCTATGGAAGCCCTAGAGAATTTAGGGTATCCACACATGTGAATAGTATAAGGAATATTTCATACCTTTTCATGGTTCTAGGACTTCCTCCTTTGTTAACCTTTTACTTTGCTAGCCTACTTGATCCTGAGATCCTTTCTAAACGCTTCTAATTACTAAAAAACCAAATGTTTCTTTGATACAAGTTCCTGAATGGGTCTTTTACAATGAAAATTAATCTTTGACTCATGAAAAACCTATGACACCTAATGAATTATAATTTTTGCATCAAACCCATCCTCCAAAAATAATTTCTTTACTCTTTATGTTATTTTTCTTTCTCCTTTTTACATAATAATTACATCATGACATGAGTCAAGTGACAATTATGAAAACCAAAACTAGTCACAAATTCCAACCCTCCCTTGTAACTAGGGAGGTATTCATAATTATCCCACTGGTACAAGGAAAATACTTCCTTTGAAAATATATCATAAGAAGAGTCAACTTGATAAGCCAATTGTAGGCATCAACAACATGGCTAGCATTACTTTTTAGGCCTAACTAGACATTATGCTCGGAGGATTTAAATGTGATACATTGGTCCTCAGTACCTCTCCAAGCCATATACCCCATTTGGATGTTGACAAGTTATGTAATTTTAGGACCATTCTTATATTGAATTCCCAAAACAGAATCCTTAAAGAATAATCATCCTCTTCTATCACTATTATCTTGGACACCTATCCCATCCTCAAAGAGTATTAATCCTCTACATCTCTTTCATGGATTCTACAATCCACAAGAAGTTCCAATGTTAGATTCTTATCCAATCCTTTGGACACCATTCTTTCCTTATGGCCTTCACTAACTCTTATAGTTGTTACTCCTGGTCTAGTGCATGACACATGTTAGTGTCAGTGTCTTCAAACTGCCATAAGTGATCAAAATTTACGCTTTTGCATTTCATACTAGGAGTCCCATTCCGATGAGGTTGCATTCCATTAGGTCATGGATCTATTGATGATAGGGTTTATTTCAGTTTCTCCCTCATGATATGTACTTGCTAACCTCCTTTCATACCTTTCAATCAATGATTTATGCTCATTTTCAGTTCATTTCATCAATACATAGGGTTTCAGTCTCATTAGGTCGTAGGGTTTCCACCATGGTCAAAATTCAGTGATTATTGCTAATAATGGTCAACAAAGACATGAGGAGGTCAATAATGATCAGAAAAGTCATAATTTGTTAATTGGTAAGCTTAATAAAGTTCTCACCTCAAAACTAGTTTTGAGGTGAAAGCAGAGCATTTGTATGTTATCTTTAAATTTGAAGTAATTGTATTGTTCCCATATGTAATAATGGTTCCATGCTACTCCTGGACATCTGGTGATGTTTCCAAAAGTACTTCCACTACAAAAATCAAGTCATCTTGAGCACCAATTCACCTGCAACAGCAAGAGAGAAACAAAGCACTAAAACCATAAATTCCTCTCCCACTGAGCTAGGGTTGGCTATGGGATCACATATATCTGAGAAAAGGAGGTATAATGGATATAAGAGGTATGATTCCATTTCATATCATCAAACATCAGGTCTCCATCATTTGTCGAGAAGTCATTCCAAAGAACAAGCCATTCACCATAGATAAGGGATGATTTTTCTTGAAACTATGTTTCTGAGCAAGAAAAGATGAATTTGACAAAAGTGAGAGAGGTTTTTGTCCATAATTGACCCAATAAGAAAAACCTTTTTCATTTTTTTACACAGGTTTCATGGTTTGGAATAAATGTCGAAAACATCATTTTGCCTTAGGAGGGTTAATGCACCTCTAGAGTGACCTTGGTAAAATCAATTGTTATCTTAGCTGGAATGCCCAAATGACTTGCTTGATGAGTCAAATGATAAGTAGACAAAACTATGTTTCCAATGAGCTATCATGAGCTCAATTTGGAGTTGAGGAAGACCTTCAAAAGTTGAATCTAACAACACTCTTCATTTTGGCAGCCTCATTCTACAAATTTTGACCAGTCTTGGGAGATTGGACGTTTTACAAGGAAAATGAACTCCAAATTGAAAAATTAAAGATGTTCTGGAAATTAGACTCAACAATATTTCCAACTAGCTATCCTATGCTCAATTTGGGCACTGGGAAGGCCTTCCAAAGTGGTCCGCGAAAATGCTCTGAACTTTTGAGGAGGGTGCTGCGTTTTTGAGTGCGCACCTGGCAGCGTTTCTCTATGCAAATTTACACAAGCACTGTGATTTTAGAGTGGCACTATGCACCTATGTGAGGTGTTTTGTTTTTGCCGAGCCAAGCCCAAACCATTTTGAAACTGCTAATTCACCTCAAAACTTTCATTTTCTCTCTCTTACAAGTAAGTTCATCTATCATATCTTATGTTTTAGGGTTTTGTTTGCCAAGTTTGGTGTTTTGCATTCTGAAATCTAAAACCCTAGCCTCTAGGGTGAAACCATAGTTTTCCTCATTTCACTAGTGGTTATATACCCTATCTACTTTCCATTATTCCCTAAACCTCATTCCCACATACCATATTTCCTAAATCTCATTCCCCTCATACATTTTCCCTAAATTCCTACTTACACTCTCCATTAACCCTACAAACACTACTCACTCTCCCTAAAACCCTACTCATCCCTAAAACCCTATTCACACATCATACTCTCACATATTTCTTCATCTTCACTTTGTTCATTTCATTCCTTCACCCTATCCCATCATCATCCATATAAAACCATAAGTATTCACAACCACAAAAAAACAATGGAAAGAGACAGTGAATATGACTATGAGGAAGAGACATTCAGTGATCGTTCCATGGAGAGACATAAGCAGCAGAGCAAGCCTCATAAAGGAGGAAGAATTATTAGAGAAGAGCCTACTAGTTTGAGGGAGTTACTACCTTGTCCACTTGCCATTTCTTGCTTTAAACACCATGCATGCTTTGATTTTTGTGAAATGATAGAAAGATTCGTATTTCATCATGAGTTGGCTAGGGTATTTGTGACTCATTTACACAGTAATGAAGTAACCCCTGCCAGAATAACATTCACCATATCACCAGCTATTATCTCAGAAGCTACTGGAATTCCAGATGTGGGTGAAAATTGGTACAAATGTCAGGATATTGATGAGGAGTACTATGAGACTTACATCAAGGCTAGATACAAAGACAAAATGAAGAGAGTATTCCCCTTCAAGTTTCTGGAAGATAGGTATGCTCCATTAATGAAAATTGTTATCAATTACTTCACTTGTGAAGGTAGGTTCTCCTGGTTATATGCCTATCACATTAGACTTCTCATGCATTTCACTAGAGTAAAGATGATGAATATCCCTTACTTCATGTTTAGAAACATTGAGAAGAAGGCACATATTGTAAAAAGAAAATCATATCCCCAACAGTTGAATAACATTTACCATTACTCTTTAATCAAAATCATTGTTCTTTACCACCTGAACCTCCTTAACATGCCATGGGAGACTTTCATTTCTCATGATATGTTCAAAGGTCAACAAATCTTTTCATCAGTACATCATGAAGAAGGTGGACCTCAAGCCATGAAAAATTCAAAGAGACTGAAACTATTGGAGTGCTAGTGTTTGTGACATATAAGAGGGGTACTAGGAAACTTTTTGCAGCTGCTAGGCAAGTATTATCTCCACAAGGTGTGGAAGGGGTCTTGCCTTCGTCATCAGGCCATAGGCAAATGCTATCTCCACAAGGTGTGGAAGGGGCTTTGCTTTCTTCTTCAGAAAAATAGGTACAGGCTGAGTAGCAAAGCAAGGGAAAGGAAAAGGTGCAAGAAGAGGATCTTGGTGATGAGCAGGAAAGATATTTTGATCTTGTTGAGAATGAGGAGCCACAACAACACTTTACTCATCATGGAGTTGAAATTATTGACTTGGAAGTTTAGGATCCGAAGACTGTCAAAGAAATTATTATAAAGGAACAAGAAGCTGAAATACAGTCCTTGGAAGATAAATTAGAGAGATATAAGTTCATCATTAAATATTTAAAGCAGGAAAACAAACAATTGAGTGACAAGCAAATCCTCATGGAGCTGCAAATGATCAAAGAAAACAGGCAAAAGGCCAAGGAGGCTCATGTCAAGTTGACCTCAATTGAGAAAGAGATTGAAAATGATAGGGAAAATTGGCTTGAGAGGGTCAACATACACCTTGAAGGGCTGATTGAGAAGGCTAACAGGGATAAGAAGATGCTTCGCCACATGGCCTACCATTACTTGACTTGCAACAAAATCTGTAACATAAGGATCAGGAAACTTAAAGCTAGGTTGAGGAAGGCTTTAAAGAGAAAAAAGGAGCAATATAAGTTGAAGATATTAGCTGAAGCCTCACTAGCACATAAAAGCAGTTGATGGTGGTGCATTGTGCCAAATCTAAGCAAATTTTGAGGAATTTTTGCATTTTGCAATTTCGAAATTTTTTACACAGGAAATTGGCTTTTCCCTGGAGCATTTGTTGGAGGAAAAGTTTACATTTTTGGATTCAGCATGATGAGAGCATAAATCCCAGAAAATTTCAAAATATTTGGAGCAAACCTGGCCCACCAAAAGGTCCAAAAACTATAAAAAGTGACCTTTCTGCCTATTTTTGGACACACAGAAGCTGCCTTGGTAGATTCAAGTTTTGAGGGGGAAAATGACCTCCAAATTCAGAAAGTCAAGATGTTCCAGAAACTGGACTGAAATTCCTTTCCAATGAGCTATATTTGGCTCAATTTGGCTAAGGGGAAGGCCTCCAAAAGTGTGTGGAAAGTGGCAATGCGCTTTTGGCTAATGGCACTGCGCTTTTGGCCAGATGCCAAAAAAACCAAATTTCACCTATCTTCTCTGAAAATTCACTTTCACTCTCCTCATGGATGATTTTGATGATGTAACTCATGACTTAGCATGTAAATGTAATATTGAAATGATCTTAGAGGGTAGATTCATTAGTTAGAGGTGGTTTGGGGGTCAATGAATCAGTTTCCATGCTTATAGAGGCAAGTTGTTCCACTGCCTATATTCTTGGTCCCTATTTGGAAATGATTGTAACAACTCCTTTTCTCTTGGTTTCAACCCCTTATGGCTAGCATAGGTGGTTTGATGTCTATATTATGTATTTTTTCTGTCATTAGCAAAGGTTGGACTCTCTTGGATGCTCTGAGCTACATTGTACACCTTTATCAACATTTTGGCAAGGAAATAAACCAGGATTTGTAGATATTTTTATGGGATACTTGTGGTATGGTGTTTTTGCATAGTTTCTTCTTCTATTATCAATTTTTCACATGCTTTATGTATGCCACAATCTAATTCATTGGTTCTAGCTGAATGATATTAAGATAGACATGTAGAATTCATTGTTTACAGTGCTCTACCTTGGGAAGCCATTCAGTTTTCTATGTTTTCTACTATTTGAGAAGAATACATGATATTTTCATGTCCTCCTCAGCTCCTCACTAGTCTTAGACCTATCATCTCAGTCATTTTCAAGTGCCAAAGCACCTACCTACCTCGCCCCATAGAACACTCTGCATCCTGACTTAATTTCTCGGACCCAAAACTGCCTGGCTCCATTTGATTCAACAACAAAACCAACAAAATCAATAAAAAACTCTAGAGCTACTATACCTAGCCTAAAATATTTACCTAATCCAGTCACCTTGACTGAGATCCTAAAGGAGAGATCCCTCTCCCGACCTGGTAGGGCTAGCTACCAGGTTAAGCGTGGTTTGTGGTTGCCCTAGAATTGCCTTCCTTCAGCTTGAGGTCAATCTAGGTGATAAAAACACATAAGGATAAGAACTATCCATCGTCACTCCCTATCAATGAGAGAGGATATCACTATTCTCATTTTATCTTGAGAATCAATCCTTGCTCCTATTCAGGGAGACTCCTTTACACCCTTTCAAATTCAAAGGATATTCCTTACTTCCTTTCAAACTAAGAATTAAGCACCACAAGTATTACAACTTGTCTTGTAAGAGTATCAACTACCAGATTTGCATGGCTCCCTCTTTCCTCCACATCTCATTATACCAAGCTTTCTATTTTCCTGGTATCATAGGGCCATGTTCTTATTGTGATAGGTTTTAGGTCATCAATCTCGTACATCACTTTCATCTTTTCATCACTAAAAATTATAGTTGATCATATCCTCCTTATGAAAGTGATCTATTTGACCTACAAGTTACCTTATCTTACTACTACCTCTCAATCTCAACATGAGAAAATCTTGAATTCATTGTTTCCAGATATTGAGCTTCCCTCAATATTTCATTCATACAATTAAACTTTCCTCAGTTGTCTTCTTGTATTGCTTCAACATCCTTCCAGGTAGCAAAGAATGTGTTTTCCAAATACTTAATAACAAAAGCATTAAAAATATACTTCATCATGATAACTTTCTCATCATCAACATCCATGTGGTTCATCTCCACTTGAATCTTTCTTCATGTATTAGAGTGCCCAAGGACCAAACTTGATTACTTTATTATCATTTTATTTTGAATATTGTGCTAGATGTTGGTCATTAGTGTATTTATATCCTAGCGAGAAAGTACATTTTTATCATTTTCTATAGTAATCCATATTCATTCTTTTAGGAATCAAATGAAATATTCATCATGCATAATTCATGATGAACCTTTTTCTTACAATATTTTGTGCATATGAATCCTACCCAAAGGCTACTTACATATGCATTCTCAATCTTCTATACAATCATCTATCTATATTTTCTTGAGCAACTATCCTACACCAAATGTGCCTACAACTTGACTAAGAACATTCCTTCATCCTTTATGAGTATTATTTGAATATTAACCTTGTCATAATGCTTCTTCCAAGAGTCTTTCAAAATGATGATTCATATAGGATCATGATCATCCACCTTAGCAAAATTACTACCTCTAACATAATGTTAGAAAAAATATGGATGAATACTTATTCAAAATGGTCCTCAAGCTTCTTATTCATGAAAGAATATATGATTACCAAGCAATTCAATCAAGTAGATGTTACTATCACATGCTTCTATCCATGATGCCATATCAAATCATGATGCATGTTTACTCCTTTAGTCATCATTTCCTTAAGGGTCCTTACAATTCCCTCTATCATGCTTATCATTTCCAAGGAGTCATCATCAAGCATGATATTTTCGTTGCTTCTTCCCTCCTTATCTCACTGTCACCTACAATATTTAATAGCAAGAAATTCCAAGCAAAATATACAAATACAAGAGCATGATGTCTATTTTTTCAACTTAGGGTTTCCATGGTTTTTCTTAGAGGGTAGATTCCTAGAGTTCTCAAGTACAAACCCTAAATTTCTTGATCTTTCCTTTAGATACACCATCCCTAGGGTTTTGATTTCATTCCCTAGATATTATGCAATTCCACCCTTTCTAGGGTTTACCATGTCTTAGATTCTTCTTATAAATCCTAGATAACAAAAAATAGGGCCCCTGTGAGGGAACAAACAAGATTATGGAAGAATATATTTACTTTTCCATACATGAAATTTATTTGTGATATTAGGTTCTTCTAGTTCTTGATTATGTTTGTGTCCTTATCATCAAATAAATCTCAATAGAATGAAGACCACAACCATACAAAATGAACACAAGGTATATGCTCCAAGCCAAGGAAAAAAACCCTCCAAGGGGAAAACCATGAAAGAAATTCTCTTCTTATAGAATCAACTTCAAAGGATACTTCCAAGGCCAAACCATAGACCTCCAATACCACCAAGAACCAAGGAAATTGGTCAATCTTATTTTCTACAAATACAACAAAAGATATTCAAGGGTAGCTAAGCAAAATTTCTCCATGATGAGGTTCTTCTAGCCTTCTTTTACTTGCCAGAGAAACCTGCAATATCTATTGTAATTTTGGACCTAAGGTAACTACAAACCATAGGGTACTCACACATGTGGGTAGTAGAAAAATAATATTCCAGACCTTTGATTTTCTTTTAGGACTCCCGTTTGCTTCGCTAGCCTTCTCCCTTGTCTTCTATGACTTTTTCACTTCTTTTCTATTTCATAACAAACCAATGATATATTTGCTTCATTGTGTTTCAAAGGAGGTTGAATATCTTCTTTTTATATCCTTTCCTAGGGCTTGAATAACCCTCACAAGGCCCACTTCATGTAGGTTGGCCGACTTGGTTCCTAGGAGCCTTCTAGATGTTTCCATTTACAAAATATTTTTTTCTTTCTTTGATACAATTGCCCAAGTGGTTCTTTTACAATAATAATGATTCTTTGACTCATGATAAACCTAGGAAATCTAATAACAAAGCATGAAACCCATGCTTTTATTAAATTTTCTTTTATTTGTTACATCATTTTCTTTCTATGTTTATTGAAAAATAAGATTTAAATCATGACATGAGCCAAATGGAAATTATGAAGATTGAAACTAGTTACAATTTCCAACAAGATCTTGCATGGCTCCCTATTTCCTTCACATCTCATTATACTAAGCTTGCTACTTTCTTGGTATCATGGATCTGTGTTCTTTTTGTTAACGGTTCTAGGTCATCAATCTCCTACATCACTTTCATCTTGTCATCATCAATCCTGCCTTCCCAAACTTTCGGTAATAAACGCTTCCTCAAGAAGGTGATTCCTTTGAACTTCAAGTTATCTTCTCGCAGTACTATAGAATATGAAAACATCTTGATTTCATAGTTTCCTATCATTGAGCTTCCCTTAATATTTCCATATAGTTGAATTTCATTCAACTCATAATGAATTCCTCTAACATTCTTCTAGGTAGAAACACAATATGTTAACTAGATAACCAATAAAAATTTGAAGATTATACATACCTCATCATGACAACTTTCTCATCAACATTCTCATGATCCATCTCCACTTTAATTTTCATTCTTGCATGAGAGTGCCCAAAGATTGAAATTTATTACCTAGTTACCATTTCCTTTTGATGTTTATTTGAGAATGTTTTAGAATTTTATCCATTCTAGAGTAAGACAAATTCATCATTTCGGGCATCAAATGAAAGATTCATCATGCATAATTCAAGACCAACCATTTGATATAGGATTTTGTGTATAAGAATCCTATCCAAAGTTTATTTAAACATGCATTCAATCTTTCATATAATGATCTAGCTATATGTCCTTGACCAATTGTCCTACATCAAACGATCCTACAACTTGAGTAACTACATTCCTTCATCCTTCAAGACTATTATTTCCATACTATATCTAATATACTAATATTGTCATAATGATTCTTCTAAGAGCCTTCCGAAATAATGACTCTTATAGGGTCATGATGATCTACTTTAGGCTCAAAATGACTTCTTCTAACATAATGTTAGACACTCTATGGATGAACACTTGCGTAAGGTGTTCCTTTAGGCTTCTTATTCTTCAAATATTATATTATTTTTACGAAGAAACTCAATCAAGTAGATTCTAGATATACTACATGCTTATTTCTATGATGCCATATAAAAACAAGATTTTAATACAATGATGCATTCTTACTCCTTTAGCATTAGTTCCTTATGATTCCGTATCATTTCCCCCTTCAGTCATGCTTTAATTTTACCTTTCTTCCTCCTTATATTGATTTCTTTATGTACAAACAACTTTAAGTGCAACCAAGCAGGATCTACAAAGACATGATGACGATCTAGGGTTTTTATGGATTTCCTAAAGAGTGTACTCCTAAGGTTCTTAGAAACCTTATGGATTTCCTAAAGAGTGTAATCCTAGGGTTATTAAAAACAAATCCTACATTCCTTGACTTCTCCCTTGAAACTTCAACCCTAAGGATTTTGTGTCATACCCTAAACTTGATCTAATTCCACCCTCACTATATTTTACTATAAACCCCTAGATCTTCCTTGCAAACCTTAAAATATAGTATCTAGTGTTTCTATGAGAGAACAACTATATTAGGGTTAGGTTTAATTACTTAACAAGCTTTACTAATTCAAGTATCCTCTATGATTTTAAATCCCTAGATACCAAAAACTTTCAAACCCTAGATTCTAGTCTTACAAAACCTTAATTACAAAAAAAAACTTTATAAATTGAAATGAACATAAAGAAACTTTGCACATACCTCATGCCTCATTCTTTTGCAAAGATTCGATGAGACATTGTTTAATGTACCCTTATTTTCCATGATTATTATAAGCTTCTAGAAAACCTTCTTTACAAGGATTACACATCTTTGTCCTTCATAATCATAAGAAGCTACTACAACGTCTTGTTCAAGATCTTAAAACTTGATCTTATAGTTAAAGGAATTGTCATTTCCACTATTGTCATGATCTCTTAATCACTACTAACTTCAAGAGAATATCAAGTCAATATGCTTTCTCAAGATGATCAATTATTGCTTCTTTTGCTACACAATCATTTTCCCTTCATGACAATATATATGGAATGAAGCTTATTCTATCACATCTAGAACTTTCGATCCTTTGGATAGGACTTGTTACAGACGCTTCAAACACCTTGAGTCTAGGCTTATAATGCCATTCCAACTTTTGATCTATATTCCTTAATAAGTTACTTCTCTTCATAGGATTGTAGGGTTATTCCTATGCCATTGTAGGCTTCCAAATCTTGAGTTTACAAAATTCATTTTTTTCTTCGTAGGATAGACCTCTTCATGGAATGTTGAACCTATTTTAGATCAATAGCCTTCATGCTTTGAATAATTTTAGAATCTACAGATTTCTTGCACAGGGATTAGAACTTGGTTCAAATATTTATACTCACTATAGTTGGTATAACAATGGTTGAGATTTGATTTAATCTGACTCATCTCTTTCTCAAATTCTAATGAGACCACAAAATGGTCCCAACAATCTTCAATATTATACACAAAACAATCCACACAAATGCTAGTCCTTATCTCTTCTTCCTTACTACCTTTATGTGCTTTTCAAATCTCTTGAAATGGTGGCATGAATACCTCATAAATTTCATATTCCAAACCTAGGGTTGCGGCTTGATTTCAGAGGCCCAATCTTATTTTAATTTACACAAAGGTAGCCTAGAAATTACCTGTTCCAATTTGGATCTTAGTCTAGTTCTCTTGTCCTTGAAAACTGATGTAAATAATATTTTTCTTGGCTTCTTGGAGCAATGTACAAGTTCTTTCAGTGATATTACAATTTCCAATGTTTACATCCTTAACTCTAATACCATGCTGGAAATTTAATTAGGGAATCTTTTACTTCCATTTTCCATTACATAAAATTTAGTTGTGACATTATGTTATTCTTGTTCTTATCATCAAATAAATGTGAAACAATAAATATCACATCCATACAAAAATGAACATAGTATATAGGCTCCAAGCCAGGGTAAAAACTCTTCCAAGGGGAAACCCCAGAAATACCTCTCTTCTTGTAGAACCACTTTCAAAGGAGACTTCCAAGAATAAACCCTAGGCTAGGCCTCTCACCAAAATCAAGGTCATCCAACTCAAATATCTACCTCAAGACAAATAAAAAAATTACCAAAGGAAGAAAAAAAAAAGATCTTCCAAAAACAAGACTCTTCTAGCCTCTCATCCATCCTAAAAATAACCTGCAATTCACATGTAATTTTCAGACCTGTGGAAACCTTAGAAACTTTAGGGTATTTGCACGTGTGAATAGTATAGGGAATATTTCAAACCTTCACGTGGTTCTAAGACTTCCTCCTTCTTTATTATCTTTCTTCTCATGTATTCTAAGACTCTTGCACTCTCTCTATTGTATATTGAACCCAAGATATGCCTGCTTGATATATTTCTCAATGAGGTTGAGGTCCATCCTTTTATAGTTTTTTCAAGAGGCTCAATTAGCCCTTTCGAGGTTGAATTCAATCTGGTTGGCTGACTTGATATTGGTAGCCTTTATAGGCACTTCTAATTACAAAATTAATTTTTCTTTCTTTGATACAAGTTCCCAAATTGGTATTTTATAATGACAAACACTCATTGAATCATTAAAAACCTAGGATAACTAACGACAAATAACTTGAGTGTGAAACCCATACTCCAAAAATAATTTATTTTTATTCTTTACATTATTTTTCTTTCTCCTTTTTACATGAGAATTAAATCATGACATGAGTGAAATGAAAATTATGAAGACCAAAATTAGTTATAAATTCCAACAAGAGATACATGTAATTTTGATCTTGTGGTGTCGCCCATTGCTTACATGTTCAATTTCTACTTATTTAATACCTTAAGAATAAGTACTACAAGAATTAAAATCATTTATAATTTTATGTTATGCAGCAAAGAAATTTTGTATCCAATACATTGGAAGCCTAGCGAACTTGCTTACACTAGGAAGAAATTTAATTTTTACATTCCAGTTTCTACTAATTCCAGGTTTTATAATACCTGAATTGAAATGGCACTTTTGAGTTAATTCCAATCTTCGGATCTTTTGTAGATATTAATTTAATAAGAAGACAAGGAAGTCAACTTGGTAGAAGCATTTAGAATTGATTACATGAATGGAGGTGAGATAACACTAGATTTTTATCACTGTATGCTTGGATTATTATTTTAATATATGATGCCATTCTTGTTGAAAATGGAAACAAGAAATGCTAAAGTTAGAAGTGCTAAAAATAGCATATTGGGTACCAGTGCTGGATTGGGCAACAGGGAATGAAAAATGGAAGTGCTAAAAATAGCATTCTATTTTTAGTAGTTCGAGATGGATTCCTAATTTTAGTCAGTCCCTGGATTAAAATAGGAAGTAAAATTCGAATTTGATATTAACAACAGTT
>APFE030118479.1:0-44418 GCA_000404065.3 Pinus taeda
GCCAGAGAAAGGATGGTGACCTCAACAATGCTAACAGCCAAGTCTGGAGTCATCTGGAAGGTTGGCTGTTAGAACAAACTCGCCTAAACAGGATCAGCGCGGGTGTAAAACTGGGTTGGCGCGCTGACATCGCAGATCAATTATAGAAGAGGTCTGGTCAGCGCTCAATGATACAAGCGGAGGGTGCGCTGTCCGTGAAATTGGACCATCGCGGAAAACACGTGTGCTTCCGCGCTGGCAGCGCAGCAGTTACATTATCCTCCGCCTGTCAGCGCGGTTATTTAATAAACAGACGCGATGATTCAATTAACTTAGGCAAAGAGGGTTTTTAGCCATTTCAGAGAGCATAGTCAAGGTGGATGTGACTTTATGACACAGTAAGGAGACTGACAAGGTGACAGTGACATTTTACTGTGTAACACTTCTCCTCTCACATTAAAAGATGTCATGTATGTTCCGGGTTTGAAGAAGAATTTGGTTTCAGTTGTCATGTTGGAGGACCATGGCTACGATGTGATATTTAGCAAGGGAAAGGCCTTTCTTCGTCACATAGCCTCAGGACAGGTGAAGCAGATCGAGGTTCAGGTGAAGAACCTCTATAAATTGGATGTAGAAGACTAAGTTGCTTTGAGCACAAAGGAAAAGAAGGTGCAGAGCTGGGACATCAGTGAGTTGTGGCATAGAAGATTGGGTCACCAACACCATGGAGCTTTGAAGATCATGCATCAAATTTCTACAGGACTTCACAAGGGTGCACTTGAGAAGATATACACATGCAAAGGGCGTACATTGGGGAAGTACACAAAATCTTCCTTTCATGATAAAGACAGTTGAGCACCAACGATCCTTGATAGAGTTCACTCAGATTTGTGTGGACCATTCTCAACAACATCCGTGACCAAGAACAAGTATTATGTAATATTTGTTGATGATTTTTCTCATAAGTGTTGGATTTTCTTCATGCAGAAGAAAGATTAAACGTTCGCTAAATTTTGTTAATTTAAATCACTTGTCGAGAAAGATATGGGCAGGAAAGTTAAAGCTCTCAAAAGCGATAACGATGGAGAATATGTGTCGAATGCATTCAAAAAATTTTGTGCATCAGAAGGCATTCAACGGAAGTTAATAACACCTCATAACCCACAACAGAATGGGGCGATTGAAAGGAAAAACATAAGTATTGTGGGAGTGACACAGGCGATGCTACATGATCAGGGCCTACCATTGCAGTTGTGGGATGAAGCATGCAACACAACTGTTTATTTGCAGAATAGAAGCCCTCATAGAATTCTGGGGATGCATACACTAGAATAAGATTTTTCAAGAAACCAGATATGACATAGTTCAGGATCTTTGGTTCATCAGTCTATTTTCATGTTACCAAGGATGCATGAAAAAATTTAGAGCAAACATTTGAGTTAGGTATATTTGTGGGGTACACTGATACACCTCACAACTATTGAGTATATTTTCCATCCAAGAAGATGACAGTGGTTCGCAGAGATGTGAAGTTCGATGAAGAGAAGGCCATGAGATGTTCCCTTGAGAGGGAGCTTCAGTTACATGCATATGAGGAGTTTTTAGCTCCAAAGGAGGAAGCTTAGGATGATGTGGAGTAGCCACATGCAGAGGAGCAGAGAGTGGAAGCACCCACTCATGCAAAGACTTCTAGAGATGGAAGGAAGTGCACTAGAGAGGCTGAAAGAATGATGCATGATGTTAGAGAGAATGTGGGAGCACCCACATCACAGCGCAGGCAGAGGAGGTCACCAGATCAGTACACTGGCTACATGGCTCTGATGAGAGGGAGTGTAGAGGTTGAGCCATCCTCATTCGAGGAAGTAGTGAAACAACCAGTATGGGTTGATGCCATGGTTGAGGAGTTTGACTACATTATCAGAAACAATGTTTGGGAAGTGGTCCCAAGACCAGTAGACAAGTCAGTGGTGAGTTCCATATGGCTTTACAAGGTAAAAAAAACAACAAATGGGAGTGTGGAGAAACACAAGGCCATATTTGTGGTGAGAGGATTATCTCAGGTGGAGGGAATTGATTACGAGGAGACCTTTGCTCCAGTAGCAAGGTACTCTTCAATCAAATCTATTCTAGCACTGTCAGTGCAGATGGGATGGAAGATACATCAAATGGATGTGAAGATAGCATTCCTCAATGGTATGATTGAGGAAGAGGTGTATATTGAGAAACTGGAAGGATTTGAGACCTTCAACAAAGAGTCGCATGTGTGAAAATTCAAGTGAGCATTGTATGGACTAAAACAAGCACCCCGTGCTTGGTACACTAAGATTGATAGCTATTTCATCAGGTTGGGCTTCACCAAAAGTGAAGTAGATGCAGACCTTTACCATATAATTGTGGTTGAAGGTAAATTATTGATGATAGTATTATATGTCGATGATTTGATTCTAACAAGTGATGAGAAGCTGATAAAATCTTGCAAAAGAATTCAAGATGAAGGACCTGGGGCTTATGCATTACTTTCTTGGTATGGAATTATGGCAAGGAGATGGAGAATTGTTTGTCTCTCAGGGCAAGTATGCCAACGAGATATTGAAGAAGTTCCACATGGAGAGTAGCAAACCCATGGATACTTCTTTAGCAGGTAATTAGAGGAAGGAAGATGCTACTTTAGGTGAAGTAGTGGAGGCTACTATTTTTAGAAAGATTGTGGGTTCACTTATGTATTTGGTGAACACACGACCATACATGTGTTTTGTAGTTAACCAACTTAGTCAAGCCATGGTTAAGCCAACCAAACTTTATTGGAAGGCAACTAAACATGTGTTGAGATACCTCAGAGGCACCACTAAGTTTGGTATTTGGTATAGACAAACATAGGGAGTGAAGCTTCAAGGCTTCATAGATGTAGATTGGGTAGGGAGTCCATCCTACAGGAAGAGCACATCAAGGGGAATCTTCAGTATTGGGTGAGCAATAGTTTCTTGGTACAACAGGAAGCAAAGATCAGTTGCACTAAGCTCAACAGAAGTAGAGTACATGGCTACAAGTCAAGCAACCTGTGAGGCTATCTGGATGAGGAAGATCCTTGTTTGGTTATTTGGTCAATAGATGGATCCTACAGTGATCTACTGTGACAATCAAAGTTGCATCAAACTCTCTGAGAATCCAGTTTTCCATGATCAGTCCAAGCATATCAACATATGGCATCACCATCTACAAGATTGTGTGCATAGGAGAATCATGTTGCTGGACTGCATTCCTATAGAGGAGCAGGATCTAGATATTTTGACAAAGGCATTGTCAAGATGCAAATTTGAGTTTCACAGAGGCGGGATGAAGGTAGCAGATAATCCCTTTTTTGTTGAGAGGAAGTGTTGAAAAATGAAACAAGAAAATCCTAATTTAATTTTGTCCTTGAATTAAATTAGGAATTAAATTGTAATTTCAATTCTCACAACAACTTGTAATAGTTAACTAAGTTAATTTGACTTAGTTGGTTCAGTTAATTCGAGTTGGGAGTCTAAATAAAGTCATATAACTTGTATCCTCCTTTTTAGGAGCCCTGGTTGAGTTTGTTTTGAGTTGTAATTATTAATTCAATTTAGGTAAGTTAAATCTAGTTAAACTAGTTCCAATTGAAGGATGAATTAGTGGGAGATCCAGTAGTGGGGTGTAACCTGCAGTAGTGGGGTGTAACTAGCACTGATCAACCAATAGATTAAAGATTCACTCATAATTAACTCATGCATGTCAGATCAGAGAAAGACCCGGTTGAGATTGTAGTTTAGGGACAATGTACTATTAGTTGTATAATTATCCGAATTGTACAAGTGGTGTATGGAATGAGAGGAAGGCCTATGAGGATTGTGCAATTTATATTTGTGGAATTTCCCAATTAAATATGGGATGATTCCCAAGGGAACAACACAAGGAAATAGGAGCTTGGCAGGTAGCAAAATTGGCTAAGTATTGGCTTGAGATTGCCTGAAAAGCAGTGAGATAGATAGAGATAGTGCAAAGATTGCTCGGGTTTGAGCAAAGCATTGTAATCTTCTCATATTTTTTGATTAATGAAATATAAAAATAGCAAGGGTTTTTTTAGTTGTGGCTTTCCCCAGAAAATTATTGTGTTATGTGTGATTGAATTCTTTCTCTTTTATGCTTCGTGATTTCATTGATTGTTTATTGTTTCCACTGGTGAGTAGAGTAGATTAGAGTTAATTGTTTTAGCATATTACAATCTGCATTTTAAATCTACAAGGAATTTCTACGTTATATTAATTGTCAAGCAATTTAGATAGAATATACAAATGGCTACTAACAGTAAATAACTCTGATCCTTACCTCACAAATCTATAGACAACCATCTGTTGGAAGCCACCATGATGAATGAGCCTCACCCAACAACCATTGGACTATGAAGAATTTGATCCTTATCTCACGACTCTATGGACCATTCTCTATTGGAAGCCACCATGACCAACAAGCCTCGGCCAACTCCGATTGGACTCATGAAGAAATATGTTCTCTGTACTGAATTTTCTGAAGCCCCCACTTCACTCTTCTATGTGACCATCATTTCTTAAATATTTCATACTGGAGCCGATATGAACTTCTCAATTAGAACAATGCAACAACCTCTAGCAATATAGGATCAAAACAAACATAACAATATCACTAAAACAATTCTGCACAACTCACTCAATCACTGCAAAACTCCATCAATAACACATGTTGCAAACCAAAAACACAAGAGAAAACGTATAGGAATTATTTACAATTATTCCATACTCTATAACCTTACTGCTACATACATTCTTGGTTGAATCACACTTCTATTTCCTTCTCCTACCGCTGCAAATTATTGAACATTTTCTGCAGAATTCCCTACACAACTTGCACACACCACTCTTATCTCACACACACTCTCCAAGTTCACACAACCATCAATTTTTATTCTCAAGTGAGCCAACCAATAACCTCATGATCTCCATCTATTTGTAATCTTCTGTAGTGGTTAAATCAATAATTACAATTCCATAGTGGAGCTTTATTCAGATGTTGGAAGTGGTCTGGTTCATTGGTCCTCGAATTAATCTAGCCACTAACTTCACTTAACAATGAATATTCATCTTTTTAACCATCTTCTAGAAGTTATCTCACACCGACAAAAATTAAAAGACAAATTAACACTTCAATATGCGCAAGGAAATCAGAGAAATTTGCAAAGTGCACGAGGAATCCAGAGCAATTTCCAGTTCAAGCCACAACCGCATGCACAATTCTATTGGATTTTGGTTGCAACCACATGGATAAGCCTTCTTCCATGCAGTTGGATCCCTTCAACTACATGCACAAGCTTAACTCCATGCGGTTAGGGCAGAGGATGGTCAAAATCAAATTTCCTTAGCTTAGAACTTGCCCAAACTTGTTCCACTGCTTAACAACCTTTGATATGACCTCAGGGAGACATTATAGCCATTACAACACTCCAATAAACCACATCCACAACTCCATCATCATTACAAGTCAAGCTAAGTTGACTTGAATGCCATCCATCAGCTGCACTAACACCTAAGTAATCAAACTGCTCCACAACTTCTTCAACGCTTACATAACCTTCAAATCATCAATGACAGGCCCTGTAAAATCATGCAACTGATCATACTAGCCAAAAACCATCCATGCACACAACAAGTACCATAAACATAACTTGATAGGCTTCAATCATTGTCAACTAGGTGTAGCAGCTCCACAACCTGCTAAGGCATCCACACACAAGCCAAAACACCTGCACTAACATCTGCAACCACTGAGCTAAGGTATGCAACCAATGCACAAGCCAAGTACTATCTCACGAGCAGTTGCAACCAATGCACAAGCCAAGTATTATCTAACGAGCACCTGCAACCAATCATCAAGCCGAGTACCTGTACCAATCAACCATGTGAATAAACAAGACTCTGCATCACATTCTACCAACAACTCATGCTGCCAGGTTGACATCAATGCCAATCAACAACACACCAATACTACTAGATTGACATCAATGCCAACCAAAAATTGAGCCATAATGCCAATAGTTGCATGGATTATCACCCAATACATTATTTTTAATGAGAGGTGCCTGATTTGGGTGCCACACATGCTACTCTTCATGGGATCCTCACCTGTGATATCCCACATGTGGCATGCTATCACCTTTCTTTATAGGTCATTTCACTTGGAAATCCCTCTTCCTTCCTCCAAGGGATTGGTTAGATGACTGGCCTTGTTCCTTGACATTTGGTTGATCATTTCATCACTCATTTCAAGGGTCATTGGCGCATTAATTGAGGTTGCACTTTTCTTCATGCCCTTTTGGACCGCACTTGTGGCATATTGTTACATTATTAACCATTTTGAGGAGGGTGCTCTTATATTTTAGGATTATATTGGGGGTTTTGGGACCACGCACAATATTTTTTCATAGATTTTAACTTGAGCGCATGGTTTTAGCTAACACATTTTATTTATCCATTGTACCAAGATGCGCCTTATATTTAACCTCCTCACTTTTGATGACAGATCTGGAACAATACTCACTCCTTGGACAGTTCTTCGCCAAATGTCAGGTCTTCGTTCTGTTCTATTGTTGATCGAACAAATCTATTATATTGAACAATATAAAACATGATATCGTTGAAGACTTAAGTCTTAAGCCATTAGCACTATCACATATGACCAAGCACTATAACTAAGCTCTTACATGAATATCAAGCCATCAAAGTTAAAAAAAAAAAACACACTTTATTTCCTTCCTAGTGTGATGTAGTGCTCTCGATAAACCTATCTCCATTACTTGATGCCATCAGAGAGTCAACACACCAAAATATCAGACAATCGTACCAAAAGATTGCCGTAGCAAAGTCTTTGTTTATACTTCGGTGTGACAAACAATTAGTTGATGGCAAAATCTCTATTACCTGGGCATGTTAAGTGACAACACTGGAGCATTGGAAGAACTAGATAATTCACTTCAACAAAAAAGTCTTGATAGATAAACTAAAATTGATGGAATTTTTTTGCCGTAACTTCTTGGTTAACTGATGGTAGTAGACACATGAATTTAGAGTTTTGGAATGTTGGTATTATGTGTGTATGGCTTTGATTCCAATATATCAAAACTCTATGTTATAACCTTGTTAGCAGAAGGTTTGTGTCTAGTATAGGAACTAAGTCTTGGAACCATGACTGCTTAACCAAATTTGAACAGGAAATTTCTCAATACAAAAAAGCTTGATCTGGATTGATACGATAAGAACATAAATTAAGATACACATGCACCACTCAATCAACAGGTAGAAAATTACACAAAGTGATATCTTATTCAGTATTAGAAACATATAATGGATGATTACAATTGGGCATTTGTGGTGCTAAGAGTAGGGCAAACAGATTTTAAAAACCAACACATAGTCCTGATTTTCTTTTTTTGCAGTCGCTACGAAATGATTTCGTAGTGCATGTTTTATGTATTGAAGTTTCAGGGAAGATGAAACGCCTCGACTCTTTTTCTCTATCGACTCCCCACGTCCCAAACTTGCTTCTTAACACCGTAAACAATTTACTTTACCTCTCTTCACAAGGTTTGCAATATTGGTTTGACTTTTACTGTCAAAAACCAATCACAAAGGAGTTTGAACCGTATTAAAAAAAACAGAGTGCTCTGGTTTTGTTGATGGTACTCACATAGCAGAAATCCATGCACTCACTACCCCAAAACGTAGGGACACATTTCTTCTCGAGCTTTAAAGATGACACAATAAGGATCAAAATGCAAATGGACAAAACACAACTACTAAAACCACCAGAGTTTGATTATTCATTTTTTAAATCGGTTCAACAAGTTACAAACTTTCAAAATGACAAGTATTCAAATGAACAAATGAACAAGAATACAAACCATTATTACACAAGCAAAAATTGAATTGGTTAATCACATGAATTAGATTCAATCTCAACCATTTAGCAAGCACACAACTCATAGTCCAAAAATTTAGTTCATTTACGCCATTCACATAGAAATACATTCCAGTTCACACAGATTGAAGGTACAAGCGAGCCTGTAACTTTTGATCTGTAGGTACAAGGAGAAAAAATGAGTCCCTTTCTTCCCCTCCCTTCTCTCCCCTTTTCTTTTTTTTGGAACTTCTCAACTCTCTTCCCTTTATTACCAAAAAGAAAAAAAAACTGACTATGACAACCAAGAGTCACAAAATGTGAATCGCTTCCCCTTCTCCACAAATAAGGGAAACTGAAACTATATTTACATTAGAAAATAATTTCTCCAACTTATTTATAAGAAAATCAAAACTCACTCCTAAATTAAATATTTACAATTTCTTAGCAAAACATAAAAAAAAATTCTAGCATTTCCATTAGACCATCCCATAACATTGGCAAGCTCTTGTCCAACTCTTCATATCTTGTGCTCGGCCTATGCACCTGTGTCAGGCTTCCTTGGAAGGAAAAAAAATTATGAGCTCCTGCTCCTAACGTCTTCGAAAAAATAACCCACTTTCTGTAGAGTTGAAACATCCATCCAAGTAGAATCTTCATCCGAATAACCTTTCCACTTCCCCAAGTATTCCAGATATTCCTGCCCTCTAGTCTTCTTTGCAAATTTTATGTCCAAAATAATTTAAGCTTCCAATGTTTTTGCCATAGGCATTTGTTTTACCCACTGCTGCTCAATAACTTCATCACTGTATGTGTTTGCTGTAAATGATTCTTTGTCAACAACTAGATAAGGACACAAATAACTCACATTGAAAATTGGTGAAATACCTATCGATGTAGGTGACTCCAGTTCATAAGAATTTGCAGAAAACTTGCGAAGTATCTTGCAGGGACCTATCTTCTTCATCTTAAGATTATTATACTCCCCTCTTGGAAGCCTTTCCTTTCTCAGGTGAGCTAATAGCATGTCTCCCACCTCAAAGTTCACTTCTCTTCTTTTTAAATCTACTTTCTGCTTGTATTTGGAGTTGTTGACATGTAACTTTTGATTAACTTTTTCATGTAACTCACTCATTGCTATTGAAAAATATTCTCTTTCAACACTTATTTATTCCATTCTGCCCAAATCTCACAGTTCACAAACTCCCCTGGGATGCGTTCCATACAAAATATGAAATGGAATTTTCCCTGTTCTCTTATTTAGCGAATCATTATATGCAAACTCTGCTTGAGCTGATACATGATCCCACTGGTTGGGATGATCACCCACACGAATTATCAATATGTTCCCAAGACTTTTGTTCACCACTTTGGTTTTTCCATCAGACTATGGATGATAGACTAAGTTGAAGTTTAACTTGGTTCCAAGTTTATTCCACAAGGTTCTCCAAAAATGCCCTGTAAATCTTGTGTCCTTGTTACAAATTATACTTTTCGGAAAACCATGTAGTCAAACAATCTCATTGAAAAACAAGTTAGCCACATGTGTAGTGTCACTAGTTTTGTAACATGGAATAAAATGAGCCATCTTTGTAAATCTGTCCACAACTACAAGTATTGATTCATAACCTCGCCGAGTCTCTGGCAAACCCAAAAAAAAATCCATACTAATTGAGTCCCATGGTCTATCGGGAAAGGGTAAAGGAGTATATAGTCTAGCATTTTGGCTCCTTCCTTTCGCAAGCTGACACACCCTGCACCTAATCACATATTTTTGCACATCCACTCTCATCTTTGGCCTGAAATAGAAATGGTCCAGCTGCCCAATTGTTTTATGAACACCAAAATGTCATACCAACCTCCATTGTGCTTCTCTTGTATCAACTTCTCTCTCATAGAACAACTAGGAACACATAGTCAGTTGTTCTTGAATAACAAACCATCCTGCAACATGAACTCTTTCCATGGGCTACTATCCTCTGTTTGTAGGATTCTTGCATGCATCAAAATCTTCTTGAAAATCAACATCAACTTCATACAAATCCTTCAAATAGTCAGAGCCTAAAACCTGCATTTGACTCTCTTGCATGATCAAACTTCTCCTGCTTAAAGCATCAGTTACCTTGTTTGCTTGTCCACTTATATGCTTCAAAACAAAGGTGAAACTCTGCAAAAATTCTACCTACTTGGCGTGCTTATCGTTCAACTTGTGCTGCTACATTATATGCTATAACGCATAATTATCAGAGAACAGAACAAACTCCTTGGGCATTAAATAGCTCCACCAATGCTTCAAAGCTTGAATCATAGCATAAACGCTTTGTCATAACAAAAGTATTTTTGTTTTGAGTCACTCAACTTCTCGCTAAAATATGCAATATGTTTATCTTCTTGGCTCAGTACAACTCCAATAGCTATCCCCTAGGTATCACATCTTACTTGGAAAAGTTGATTGAAGTCGGGCAACTTCAACACTGGTTTCTCGGTGATCTTCTTCTTCAATAGTTCTGCTGCTATCCAACAAAATGGTTGCCTGTCCTTTTTGATTGTATCTATGATAAGTCCACAAATACCACTAAAGTTCTTTATAAACTTCAGATAGACGCTGGCTAAGCCATGGAAGCTTCTAACTTCAAAAATGCTCTTGGGTGAAGGCCAATTCACAATCGCTTCTGTTTTCTCCAGATGCATTTTCAGTCCATCTTTGGAAATGACAAAACCTAAGTATACTAACTTAGGTTTCATAAAAGTACATTTCTTCAGGTTACTTAACAACTTTTCTTGCTGCAATTTTTCTAGAACATATCTCACACGTCTGAGGTGCTCTTCTTTAGTTTGACAAAAAAATGAAATATCATCTAAGTAAATAATGAACAACTTACCAATGAACTCCTTCAAGACTTCATTTATCAATCACATGAATGTATTGGGTGTATTTGTTTATCCAAATGGCATGACCAACCATTCATACAACCCATAATTGCTCTTGAAAGTTGTTTTCCACTCATCCCCTTCTCTGATATGGATTTGATGGAAACCACTTTTCAAATCAATCTTTGAAAAATAAGTTGCTTCACTTGAACAATCCATCATATCATCCATTCGTGGAAATGGAAATCTGTATCTACTCGTGATCTTGTTGATTGCTCTGGAATTTGTACACATCCTCCAATCTCCATCTGTGTTTGGACTTAGTATGGTAGGCACAATGCATGGACTCAAGCTCTCTCTTATCAATCCTCTATCTAACAACTCCTGAACTTGTTTCCTTATTTCCTCATTTTCCTTGTGTGTCATTTGATATGCAACCTTATTTCGAAGGCTTTCTCTTGGTATCAAATCTATATGGTGGCTGATGCTTCTTTTGTGTGGCAACTTGCTTGGCAAATCATCTACTACAATATCATTAAATTCATGCAACATTTCCTGAATTTCAATAGGAAAATTTGCAATTTTAGTGTGCAAAAGTATTAACTTTGGTTTGCAAATTACCGCATAGATGATATCCTATTTCTCCATTTGTTGTAGAAATTATTTACCACTTAACAACAACGCCTTAGGGTTGCTTGTTTCAGCTGCACTTTCTTCCTTCAACGGTACAAGAGTATGTTTGATGCCATCCTTTTCAAACTTGTAGTAATTTCTCTCTCCATCATCTATCACTTTCTTGTCAAACTGCCATGGTCGATCCAAAAGGATGTAGCAAACATCCATTGGCATTATATCACTGATTATCTTGTCCTTATATCTGCCTGTCTGAAACTCAACTTCACTTTGTTCATTGACTAACAATTGTTGTCCCTTTTGCAACCACGATACTTTGTATGGTGTTGGATGTTTAATCCTCTCCAACCCTAGTTTTTCCACCATTTCTAAGGAAACAATATTGTCAGTGCTTCCGCTGTCAATCACTACCTTGCAACACTTCCCTTTTGCTTTACAAGTAGTCTTAAAAAGAGATATTCTTTGGGTTGGTTGAGCAATTTCTTTGGCTGGCTTCAACAATACTTTATTCATCATCAATGGCTCTCCAGTGTCCAACATATTTTCTGCCTCAGTTGCTTGCGCTTTTGTTGCTTCTGGTTGAACTATGTGTGCACCACATTGTTTCGTATTCTCATTCTCTAGACACTCAAAATATCCGTGACCCATTTTTCCACATCTATAGCACTGGTAAACAATGTCTCTGCCTCTTCCTCTACCTCTCTGGTAAGGTCTTCCTCCTATGGTGCCACCTTATTTCTCCAACTACCCTTGCTGTTTTGAGTTGCTTGCGCTTTTGCTGCTTCTGGTTGAACTATGTGTGCACCACACTGTTTCGTATTCTCATTCTCTGGACACTCAAAATATCTGTGACCCATTTTTCCACATCTATAGCACCGGTAAACAATATATTTGCCTCTTCCTCTACCTCTCTGGTAAGGTCTTCCTCCTATGGTGCCACCTTATTTCTCTAGCTACCCTTGTTATTTTGAGTTGCCTGCATCATTATTTTGAGCTAGAAGCTTTCCTCTTCCAAAGACTATCCTTTTCCTCTAGCAAAATAGTGCCCTCTACCTGAGTTATGCTTTCTTGCTATCTTTTCTTCTACCTTCAAGGAATACTGGTACTTTGTTCCATGGTCCTTGGAGAAAGCAAGTTGATTTCATCTTGAATATCCATTCTTAAGCCATTAATATACCTTGGTGTCTTTTCAAGGGTGTCTTCCACATAACCTTATCTCAAGTTAAATTTGTAAAATTCTTCAGTATATTATTTTACTATCTGTGACCTTTGCTTCAGGTTCTATATCTGCTTGTAAAGAGTTAACAAATAATCTTTTAATAACAATTTATTCTTCATATTTGCCACCATCCTATCCTAACTTTTGATCAATGGCTTATTCCTCTTCCTCCTTTAAGTCTGCACATTGTCCCACCATAGTGCGGCATGACCCTTCAACCTTGTTACTACAAACTTCACATGTTTATCGTTGTCAATCTCTTCATATGCAAATACTTGTTTAACCCGCTAATCCGATTAAACAATTTTTCAGCTGCCAGGCTGCCATCTTAGGTAGATAGTTCAGGTTTTGGTCTTGAACTTGAGCCTTATAGTGATCTCAATAACTTGACTTTTGGAGGTTCCTCAGCAGGTGTTGCTCCTTCTTCCTCAACTTCTTCTTTAGGTTCACTAATATCTTTAGCCTCAGCATCTCGTTGTCTTCCTACCTCCATGGCTTCTAACCGAGCTTGTAGTCTCCTTATCTCTTCTCTAAGCTCTACATTACCCACAGGTCTTCGTCCTCGATTGTATGCTCTTCTTGCTCGCATAGCCATATTCTTGCTATGATACCACAAATTGGTGCCAAGGTAAAGCCAAATGGAGTTTAAAAACCAATACGCAGTCCTGAAATTTTTTTGTGCAGTCACTACGAAATCATTTCGCAGAGATTGTTTTCCAATTTATTGTTTCGTTGCTATGAAATGATTTTGTAGCTCCTATTAAACTTATGTATTGCAGTTTTGGGGAAGATGAAACACCTCCACTCTTTTTCTTTTCCAACTCCCCATGTCCCAAATTTGCTTCTTAACATTATAAATGTCTTACTTTACCTCTATTCACGGGGTTTGCAACATTGGTTCGAATTTGACACTCATAAACCAACCACAAAGGCATTTGTACCGTATTAAAAAAAAATAGAGTGCGTTGGTTTTGTCTATGGTACTCACATTGCATAAATCCATGCACTCACTACCTTAGAACGCAGAGAGACCTTCCTTCTCGAGCTTTAAAGCCGACACAATAAGGATCAAAACACAAATAGATAAAACACAATGACCGAACCCACCAATGTTTGATTTTTTTTTATTTTTATAAATCAGTTAAGCAAGCTACAAGCTTTCAGAACTACCAATATTCAAATGAACAAATGCACATGAATAGAAATCATGAGTTCACAAGCAAAAATCAAATTGGTTAATCATATAAATTAGATTCAATCTCAACCATTTAGCAAGCACACAACTCACAGTCCAAAATTTCTATTCATTTATACCAATCACACAAAAATACCTTCTAGTTCACACAGATTGAAGGTATGGGTGGGTTTGCAACTTCTGAATTGTAGCTACACAAAGAAAGAATGAGTCCCTTTCTTCCCCTCTCTTCTCTTCCCTTTGTTTTGGGAACTTGTTGGAAAATTGGCATTGCCTAGATGGCTAGTGGTAGCAAGTGTGTTGACACTGATGTCAACGATCATGCTAGGAGATGTGTTGGCATTGATGTCAACCAACTGAGCAATGAGGCTAGTGGCAACAAGTGTGTTGACATTGATGTCAACAGTCATGCTAGGAGATGTATGGGCATCGATGTCAACTAGATGAGCAGTGAGGCTAGTGGCAACAAGTGCGTTAACATTGATGCCAATTGTCATGCTAGAAGATGTGTTGGAAAATTTGCATTATCAGTACGTGTGTTGACATTGAAGTAAACCAGACTAGCACTGAAGTTGATGGCATCAAATTTTGGCATTGGTGTCCATCGTGTGTTAAACTCAGGGGGAGTCCCATGGTTGTTGTAGTCTCTTGTAGAGAATCATCACAGTATCAAACTTATTGGAGAATCCATAACATGATGACTATGATGGTTGGGAGTCCTAGGCTTTGAATCAAAGTCAAGATCTCCATTGTTAAAGTTGCAGTGCTTGGAATCCAGGGTGTTTGGAAGGCTCGGAAGCCCGGATGCTTAAAAGGCTTGGAAGCCTAGAAGATATGTAGCAGGATAATATTGAGCCGGGGTAAAGGGAACATTTCTTGGAATCCTAGAGGCCTGGAAGGTCGGAACACCAGAAAGCCCAAAAGGTGGAAGCCTAGAGGCTTACGTAAAAGAAACCCATGATAGCAATAAGTTGGGGTTGCGAGGATGGTCCCCAGAAGGCCGGAAGGGTGGAATCTTGGAAGGTCAGAACCTCGTAAATTTTTGTGAAATGAATTTCTTAAAAGTGTCGGGATTGAGCACTTCGGGTATTGATTTGGCAGCGGGTCACTTTGGGCATAGAACGTGTTTACAAAGGAAATTGCTGCAAAACCAAGGATTTTGGGACCCTTTATCTCTCCTTCGACATGACAGGTGGCAACATATTATTGGTTGGAGATGACGTAAGCATGACATGTGGACACGTGGAAAACAATTTTGGTGTTTTCAGGTACCTAAAAGGCCCATAGATGGGTGACACATGGAACTCTCACAGGTCAACGCGTGGCATGGTTGAGACCAACATGACATCACCGTGAAAGTGGGCATACCACGGAGGTCGGAAACCTCGTAACTATTTGTTAATTCAAAAAGGGAGTGTCGGGGTTGTGGGGAGTAGGGAATCCAACTTAGCTAAGGCATATATGTATGAAGTGGGGCCCTATGAATGAGTAAGCGACAACCTTTCATGTGATTAGCAACCAAGGGCCATGTGCGATAAATATAGAAAACTAGCTCCCGCAAGCCAACAAAGGAGTTTAGCACCTTGAGGCTTAGCCAAAGGTCACAACACTCAGTATGATGGTGGAAAACAAAAAAGGTGTCAAAAGGAGAAGTGCTAAGGCACAAGTGGGCCACACTGGAAGCTCATAAGATGTATGAATTGCATTTACAAATGGTTACGGGTACTAGGGCTTCCAGGATCCGACACATATAACAACATACATTTAAAGAATATGAATGAGTTGGCATCTCTTAGGCATTGTGTGCCATATTTGGTAGTTATTCCAAATTCGGTATTCACCATAAGTTGTATGCATACATGGATGGGTCGATAGCTGGTTAAGAGCATAGTGGATTTGAGCATGAAGATGAGTCAACAACCAAGTAATTGCGCACAGAAGAGTTGGTCACTGGAATAATGACAACTGTAGAAACTCCTGACTTGAAGAACAGAAAGGACCACAATCTACAAAGGTAACAATTGACCCCAGAACATTGATGTTTGAGCTACCTTGCACACTGATAAGAATCGTATTAAAAGGATGGCTAGGTGTAAAATCGCCATCCCCAAGTGCTCCTCACATCATGAAAAGATAAATGATAAAATTGACCTAGGATTAATGGAGACTAGACCAAACTCAATAATGTCAATTCTAAAGTACATTACGTAGAGTTGGAGTGCCATATTGCTTGTAAAAAAAAAATCAACAGAGGTACTCCTTGAGTGTGCAAGCAAGACTGAGATTTAATTCTCAGTATGGAGAACTGCTCATAGTCCATTCTTCCATTTAAGGTGGGTGCAGAGGCCAAGCAATGAGACACATCAACAAGATGGAGTGTCATGCTAAAGCACACACTTAGGTTATCGAGAGTGTTAGTGTCAGTATTTGCATACTGCCATCAATGATCAAAACTCCTCTTTTCATATTCATATTAGGGTCCCACTCAGATTTTTTTTTATCATTCCAGTAGGTCATGCAAAAAATTAGTCACTGATGGTAGTCCTAGTCCAAAAACATCACTCTTCCCTAAATGTGATTACTTGCTAGCGTAGTTTCATATCTTGTTGACTGCACATCATCCATAAATTTAATTTTATCATGCCATTTATATCAGTCATGAGGTCATCATGTCATTTTGAAATTCAGTCCTTCAAGGTCTCATTAGGTCTTTTAGGGTTTTTCAAGGATTCATTAAGTCATTAGGGTTTCCAAGGTTCCAATAAAATTCCACTCCATTGCATAAATCCAACAAGTCTCAAAATGATCATAACCTCTCTTCACCATGTGAAGATGATTTGTAAAGAGAAATGCTTATTTCATCATGTAATTTTGAGTTCAAATGTAATATTTTTAATTTTAATTTTGTAATTTTATGTCATTTAAATGTAATAAGTACAAGGTTACCAAGTTGTTAACTTAGTGTTCCAAAGATGGAAGACCATCAAAATATCAATTTGTCAAAGGAAATAGTCAAGTGAAAGGGTAAAGTTTCAAAAGGTTAAGTGAATGCCAAAGGGAGTTGTTTTTTCCCAAGGGTGCCTAAATCATCATTTTCCACAAGTACTAAACCCTAATTTCCTCTCCCACTGACCTAGGGTTTGCTATGGAATCAGATACATCTGAGCAAAGGAGGCATAAGGGAGGTCATATCAACAATATGAGGTCAATCCAACTCATAAACATCATGTCTCCATCATTTTTCAAAAAAGTCATTCCAAGGGACAAAATCATTTGCCACACCTAGGGCCAATTTTGCTTCAAAGTATGTTTCCAACTAAATAGAGATGAATTTTACAGACGTGAGAGAGGTTTTTGCCCATCATAGGCAAAGGAACAAAAACCCCCTTCATTTTTTACATAAGCGTTATGGTTTTAGAGAAATGTAAAACATACAGGTGCTACAAGAGGTTTTTTGCACTTCTAGAGTGACCTTGGGAAAATTGATTTTTCTCCTAGCTGGAGTGTTCACATGAATTGCTTGATAAGTCAAATAATAACCAAACAGAGAGAGATTTCCAATGAGCTATCATGAGCTCAATTTGGAGTTGAGGAAGACCTCCAAAAGTTTCCTGCAAGAGAACACTTCATTTTTTCACCCTCATTCTGCACTTTTTGAATGGTCTTGGGAGAATTGATTTTTGAGGGGCTATACTTGATCATTTTCAGTGCTTGATAGTTCCATTGTGTACCCAAGAGAGAGATCTTTCCAACAAGATATCATGAGTTCAATTTGGGTTTCGGGAAGGGACTCAAACATTGATTTGAAGTTGGCGCTACGCTCCTGCGTTTTGCGTTGCGCGCCTGTGTTACGCGCTGCACCCCTGGCAGAAGGAGGGCGCACTTGTTCATTGTGCTGCGCACTTACCTGAATTACTCACTAAGCTTCAAAACAAAGTGCCATCACTCTAAACCTTCAGCAAAGCCTTGTTTCATGATCTTGCAAGTGCGTATGACAAATTTCTTGCCTCCTTGCACTCCTAAACAATGATTTCATGGTGTTTTAATGTTCTATGCGAAATTTGGTGTCTTCGCTGCTATAAACCCTAGTTTCATTCCTAATGTTCAAATATACTTCCTAAGACTTTCACAACCCTTCCTACATATATGAAAACCCTATCCCTACCCTTACACTACCATTCGCTTTCCCCAAAGCCCTTTATCCCCTAAACCCTAAGACCTAGGTAATTCAATTTCCTAGGCTCCCAAATCCCACAACATTTCTACTCCCTATCACCCTCCCTCAATTTGATAATCCCTTCCCCCATCTCCCTATTTTTTTCCATCCCATTCCCCACTCCCTAAACCTACATTTCATTCCAATTCATCTCCCTTGGGTTTTTAACACTAAGACACCATGGTAGAAGAAGAGAACATAAATTACAGTGAGGAGGAAGATAGACAACAGAGAATGACATACAAAGGACGATGGCAAAAGACTATGCCAAGAGAAACACGATTGCAAGGTCAAAACTTAAGAAAGGCCAATGCAAGAATTGAAACCCTAAAAACACAAAAAGAGGAAGGGAGGCTTGATATCCTTGTTGAGGCCTCACTCCATGCATAACCCTTACCATCAGTGATCATTCAACAAATTTTGGGCAAATTTTTGAAGTTTTGGAAATTTTGTGCATTTCAAGACAATTTTATGACAACTAGAATGCCAGGTGCGCGCTGCGCTTTTGTTTGAGGCACTTTTTGGCCAAATGAAGACCACCAGTAGATGCAAAATGATAAATACATTCCAGAAAACAACTTTGCTGGGCCTGGTTTGCACAATTGGCAAGTGAAAAGGTGAAAAAACACACAAAAAAACAATGTTATGCCTCCTTTCTCACCTTGGCAACACATGCTGACCAATCTTGGGATAAACACTTTTTGAAGGGTCAAATCAACTCCATTCTGCAAAATAAGGACATATCTGGAAAGTAGACAGGATAAGCTTTCCAACGAGCTATCCTGAGATCACTTTGGACACCGGGAAGGCACTCAAAACTTGGCTGCAACATGGAGGGTGGCCCTGGCAAAGAGAAGGCGCACCTGGCACAAAAATGGCGTGTTTGACAAATGTCTGATATTTTTCATTTCATTGAAAATTTGATTTTCATCTTGGGAAATCGAGTTTTTACTTATGTAATTGATGATGTAAATGTAATTATGGTGTTTTTACTGTTACCTAGGGTAAATACATTAGGTAATAGACTCAATGAGGTGTAATGAATCAGTTCACTTATGTTAGGAATGAGTCACTTGGACCTCCCTACACTTCAGCTTTCAACTCAGTTTTTGGTGGAACTGCTCCTCCTCTCATGGATTTGACCCCTGAGGATGGGAGAGGTTGTTTGAGGTCTATATCTTGTACTTTTTGACTCATTACACAGGTTGGACTTAGTTGGATGTTGTTGTTTTGATCAGAGACGCTAGTGTAATCAGTGTTTGGCAGAATTTAATGAATGAGTTGCAACTATTTTGATGGAATACCTGTGGTATGAAATTTTGACATAGTTTCTTCTTATGTTGCATATGTTCGAATGTTTTGTACTCCCATGTTTCATTTCACTTCTATGATATGTTGATTTCAAGTTGATGAGTAGAATACATCTTACATGATCTATTTTGGGGAAATCTTCAATTTGTCCATTTTTTTTTAGTTTAAAAAGAATACATGCTTGTCTTGCTCTTTCTAGCATCTCACCAGTCTCGCTCGAAGACCTTAAAGTGTTTGAGTGCTTACCTACCTTGCTCCATCAGATGTCTGCAATCATATCCTTATTTGCCCTAACCTAGTCTCTTTGACCTAATCCTCATCCAACAACCCAACTTCAAACAATCAAACCCTTATCCACATCATAACTAGCCTAAAACCCTAATTCATCCAGCCCTCTTGGTTGCGATTTTGTGGATAGGGCCCTCTCTGGCTTGGTAGGGCTAGCTACCAAGCTAAAATGTTGGTATGTGGTTACCTCAGCTGGACTTTTCCTCAGCTTTGGAGATCCAGAGGAGTGATAACATATTGGCGTCGTTGCCGGGGAGCGAAAGCTCTGTCTTCCCCGGGAAAGAACAACAGTTATTTAGATCTAATTGTTGATGGTGAACAACAGTTGGACACATAGCAAGGCTGTACCATTCACCTGGCGATTCCATTGACTGAAAGATCCAAAAAATCAACACTTCATGGCGACTCCACTGCATTAAGATCAGTAGCTTGAAGAATTTTCAAGATGGAATTTGTTGCAAGAAGGTATGCTCCAATGAAAAGAGATCACATTCCAGGTTTCCCAAATAAAATGCCTAAGATAAATTGGCAAAGCAATTTGCCTATGTTTAAAGATGATGATATGAATGATGCTGCTTTACATCTGGTTAAATTTCACATGCATACACGCAAGTTGAAGGTTGAATTTCCTGAAGATTATCTCTTAAAGATGTTCATGGCTTCTCTTGAAGGAAAAGAACAATCTTGGTATGAAAGTTTGCCCCCTGCTAGTATTTGTTCTCTAAGAGTTTTCCATTCAACATTTTATTAAGAATACAAGGAGTCCTACCCTTCTTTGTCTTTGGTTAATAATTGTTGTGATCATTTTGAGGTTTTCATTCAAAATCTAGAGAGTTCTTATGATGATAATGAGTTCATCGATGAAGAGATCTTGGAGGCTTTGCATGACAATACTTTTCATCACCAAAAAACCCAAGTGTTTTCTCACATGGAAGAAAAAGATGATGTATATTGTCTTGATGTTCATAAAGATTCCCCACAGGAGACAATTCTTGCACCAGTACAACAAGTTGATCAACGAAAGGTTAAAGAAGATATTAAGCATCCTTGTGAATCTTTAGGAGGGAAAGAAGACAATTACTGTTTTAGCAATAGAAAACAAAAAGTACTATCTCCTCTATCTGAAGATGAGATAGATCAACAACTGAAAAGTCATGTTACAGCCCAAGCTAATGCAGGTTTGCATTGTTCACATAGTCAAGAAGGTGTTAGTGAAACTTCTTCCACTTTTGAAAATGAAAATCTAAGTTTAAATGAAGACAGTCTTGAAATTAGATTTATAGATCAGCGTGAAGAAAGACAATCTCCTTTTTCAATGTTCATACGAGAAATTGTTGTGAATAAACTAATTTATGATGATGATTTCCTGCAAGGATATCAGCTAATAAATATTGTTTTCTTTCATGAAGATGATAGGGTTGTCATGTTTGATAATCTTGAAGACTGTTTTCTGTTTAAGGATGACTTAGACTATGAATTTGAGGAGTATGATCCCGAGAGAGACAATATGCCAAAAATCGAGTCAGAATTTATCATGCTTGAGGAATTTATAACCAACACTCAAATAGCAGAAGGTTATACTTCCCTATGCCTTCCTATCAATCAACAACTAACTGTTCTTTCAGATCAGAATGAAGGGAGTACTTGTATTTTTGCTGCTGGATCTCAAGACAAGGTAATGCTTCAGGGTTTTCAAGATCCCTTCAGCAGTTTTTTGCAAGCATTTGAGAAGATGAATGTTGTCTGGTTTGTTAGCATAAGCCTTGGTTTTAGTTGTTATTGTGAGTTGCCTACATGTACATCATTCTGCCTACTCGAGGAAAGTGAGAGCAGAATTTCAGTAAGTAGCCATCTGCTAGAATGGTTACACCGGAAGGATCACTTCACATGATTGTACATATTTCTTCAGTAGGGAGGTGGTTGTCATTAGGATTTGAAGCCCTCAAATCTCGATGCTCTGCTGCCATTAATAAGTTTTGTAAGTAATTGTTTCAATTAGGTAAGTCTTGAGTCATTTTTTCAGTGAATTTCAAGTCAGTTTCGAGTCAATTTGTGTTATTTGAGTTGTCAGTGTTTAGTCATGCATTTCAGTTTAAGTTTTTGACCGTATTGGCCCACATGGTTAGGCACTTGGTCTACAGTGTTCTTGACACCTCCAAGGAGTTTCCATCCCCAATAAGGCCGATGTTAGTGTCAGTGTTTGCATACTGCCATCAGTGATCAAAACTTTTCTTTTCATATTCATATTAGGGTCCCACTCAGATTTTTTTTATCATTCCACTAGGTCATGCAAAAATTAGTCACTGATGGTAGTCTTAGTCCAAAAACATCACTCTTCCCTAAATGTGATTACTTGCTAGCATAGTTTCATATCTTATTGATAGTACATCATCTATAAAGTTAATTTTATCAAGCCATTTGTATGAGTCATGAGGTCATCATGTTATCTTGAAATTCAGTCCTTCGAGGTCTCACTAGGTCTTTTAGGGTTTTTCAAGGTTTCATCAGGTCATTAGGGTTTCCAAGGTTCCAATAAAATTCCACTCCATTGCATAAAGCCAACAAGTGTCAAAATGATCAGTAACCTCTCTTCACCATGTGAAGATGATTTGTAAAGAGAAATGCTTATTTCATCATGTAATTTTGAGTTCAAATGTAATATTTTGTAATTTTCATTTTGTAATTTGATGTCATTTAAATGTAATAAGTACAAGGTTCTCAAGCTGTTAACTCAGTGTTCCAAAGATGGCAAACCATCAAAAGATCAATTTGTCAAAGGAAATAGTCAAGTGAAAGGTAAAGTTTCAAAAGGTTAAGTGAATGCCAAAGGGAGTTGTCTTTTCCCAAGGGTGCCTAGATCATCATTTTCCACAAGCACTATACCCTAATTTCCTCTCCCACTGACCTAGGGTTTGCTATGGAATCAGAGACATCTGAGTAGAGGAGGCATAAGGGAGGTCATATTAGCGAATATGAGGCCACTCCAACTCATAAACATCATGTCTCCATCATTTTTCAAAAAAGTCATTCCAAGGGACAAAATCATTTGCCACACATAGGGCCAATTTTGCTTCAAAGTATGTTTCCAACCAAACAAAGATGAATTTTACAAGAGTGAGAGAGGTTTTTGTCCATCATAGGCCAAGGAACAAAAACCTCCTTCATTTTTTACATAGGTGTTATGGTTTTGGAAAAATGTAAAACATACAGGTGCTGCAAGAGGTTCTTTGCACTTTTGGAGTGACCTTGGGAAAACCAATTTTGCTCCTAGCTGGAGTGTCCACATGACTTGCTTGATAAGTCAAATAATAACTAGACAGAGATAGCTTTCCAATGAGCTATCATGAGCTCAATTTGAGTTGAGGAAGACCTCCAAAAGTTTCCTGCAAGAGCACATTTCATTTTTGCACCCTCATTCTGCACTTTTTGACCAGTTTGGGAGAATTGATTTTTAAGGGGCTATACTTGATCATCTTTAGTGCTTGATAGGTCGATTGTGTAACCAAGAGAGAGATCTTTCCAACGAGGTATCTGGAGCTCAATTTGGACTTCGGGAAGGCACTCAAAAGTTGATTTGAAGTCGGCAATGCGCGTCTATTCATTGTGCCGCGCAGTTGGCAGAAGGAGGGCGCCCCTGTTCATTGTGCTGCACACCTGCCTGAATTGCTCACTAAGCTTCAAAACAGAGTGTCGTCACTCTAAAATTTCAGCAAAGCCTTGTTTCATCATTTTGCAAGTGGGTATGACAAATTTCTTGCCTCCTTGCACTCCTAAACAATGATTTCATGGTGTTTTAATGTTCTATGCAAAATTTGGTGTCTTCTTTGCTATAAACCCTAGTTTCATTCCTAATGTTCAAATATACTTCCTAAGACTTTCACAACCCTTCCTACATATCTAAAAACCCTATCCCTACCCTTACACTACCATTCCCTTTCCCCAAATCCCTTTATCCCCTAGACCCTAAGACCTAGGTAATTCAATTTCCTAGGCTCCCAAATCCCTATACCTGTAATAAAAATCCTATTCCCAAATCCCACAACATTTCTACTCCCTATCACCTCCCTCAATTTGATAATCCCTTCCCCCATCTCCCTAATTTTTTCCATTCTATTCCCCACTCTCTAAACCTACATTTCATTCCCAATTCATCTCCCTAGGGTTTTAGACACTAAGACAACATGGCAGTAGAAGAGAACATAAATTACAGTGAGGAGGAAGATAGACAACAAAGAATGACATACAAAGGAGGATGGCAAAACACTATGCCAAGAGAAATAAGACACCATGGCAGAAGAAGAGAACATAAGTTACAGTGAGGAGGAAGATAGACAACAAAGAATGACATACAAAGGAGGATGGCAAAACACTATGCCAAGAGAAACAAGATTGCAAGGTCAAAACTTAAGAAAGGCCAATACAAGAATTGAAACCCTAAAAATGCAAAAAGAGGAAGGGAGGCTTGATATCCTTGTTGAGGCCTCACTCCATGCATAACCCTTACCATTAGTCATCATTCAGCAAGTTTTGGAAATTTTGTGCATTTCAAGACAATTTTATGACAATTAGAATGCCAGGGGTGCACTGCGCTTTTGTTTGAGGCACTTTTTGGCCAAATGAAGACCACCAGTAGATGCAAAATGATGAATACATTCCAGAAAACAACTTTGCTAGGCTTGGTTTGCACAACTGGCAGGTGAAAAGGTGAAAAACACACACAAAAAATCAATGTTTTGCCTCCTTTTTCACCTTGGTGCCGCACGCTGAGCATTCTTGGGAGAAACACTTTTTGAAGGGTCAAATCAACTCCATTTTGCAAACTAAAGACATATCTGGAAAGTAGACAGGATAAGCTTTCCAATGAGCTATCCCGAGTTCAGTTTGGACACCAAGAAGGCACTGGAAACTTGGCTGCAACATGGAGGGCGCGCCTGGCAAAGAGATGATGCGCCTGACACAAAAATGGCGCGTTTGACAAATGTATGATATTTTTCAATTTTCACCACAAATTTGATTTTCATCTTGGGAAATCAAGTTTTTACTTATGTAATTGATGATGTAAATGTAATTATGATGTTTTGACTGTTACCTACGGTAAATACATTAGGTAAATAGACTCAATGTGGTGTAATGAATTAGTTCATTTAAGTTAGGGATGAGTCACTTGGACCTCCCTACACTTTAGCTTTCAGCTCAGTTTTTGGTGGAACTGCTCCTCCTCTCATGGATTCGACCCCTGAGAATGGGAGAGGTTGTTTGAGGTCTATATCTTGTACTTTTTGACTCATTACACAGGTTGGACTCAGTTGGATGTTGTTGCTTTGATCAGAGACACTAGTGTAATTAGTATTTGGCAGAATTTAATGAATGAGTTGCAACTATTTCGATGGAATACCTGTGGTATGGCATTTTGACATAGTTTATTCTTATGTTGCATATTTTGAATGTTTTGTACTCCCAAGTTTCATTTCACTTCTATGATATGTTGATTTTCAAATTGATGAGCATAATACATCTTACATGCTCTGTTTTGGGGAAATCTTCATAATTTGTCCATTTTCTTCAGTTTAGGAAGAATACATGCTTGTCTTGCTCTTTCTAGTACCTCACCAGTCTCATCCATCTCACTCAAAGACCTTAAAGTGTTTGAGTGCCTACCTACCTTGCTCCATCAGATGTCTGCAATCATACCCTTATTTGCCCTGACCTAGTCTCTTTGACCTAATCCTCATCCAGCAACCCAATTTCAAACAATCAAACCCTTATGCACATCATAACTAGCCTAAAACCCTAATTCATCTAGCCCTCTTGGCTGTGATTTTGTGGAGAGAGCCCTCTCCGGCTTGGTAGGGCTAGCTACTAACCTAGAAAGTTGCTCTGTGGTTACCTTAGTTGGACTCTTCCTCAGCCTTGGAGATCCAAAGGAGTGATAACAGAGAGGACAACAAAGACAACATTGTTCACTGTGCAACAGTGACAACAAGAGGATAAGAAAGACGGCATCGACCATTGTGCTTGTAATCACTACGGGTAATCACTAGGAGTATGAGTGGTAGTAAGATTTGTGCACCCCATAACATATGAGTATGCGAATGAGTTATATTTGGAGCAACTTAATGTGTTCCCTAAACTTACTCACCCCATTGAGCTTGAGCCTTGTTCAAGGGACAACACTTATGAAGGTGGTTGCATTAGTTGGGAGGAAAATCAACCCTTGGTTTGATTTCCCCCTGATGATGATCAAAGATTGGCTCATGGGATCTAGAGCATGGCTAGCTCAGTACTTAAACTTTAGTGAGCTAAAGATTATAGTTACATGTTCCTATGTTTTAATTGTATATTATTGATTATATTAACCAATTACATTATTGGTATATGCTTCATGGTTGATATTCTCTTGATTGGTGATCTGTTGTAGCCCAACAGTTGGTCAGGTTCTAATAATCAATGATCCCTTCTTCTCACCATCAGTTTCTCATGTCTCTTCTATTGGAAATGAGACAATAGAGAACAAACAAATTGGTCTTTAAGCTAAAAAATTATAAACCCAATCCACACCCTTTAAAAATATTTTGGTCAGGGTTTCTAGACATTCGATTACATATTTGTTGAATTTCCTTCTTTCCTTTTGAAAAAATCAATCATATGTTCAAATCTTTAAAGAAGTTATACATCGTAAGAATACAAGAGAGGTGGGAGAACATGAATTGGTTGTCGCCCACCATGTCTGGTTACAAATGATAACAGATGGCATGGTACAAAAGAACTCTACAACCCAGACAGAAGAAATGCAAAAAATTAGGTTATCATTTTCACACATCACCAATAATCCCCACAAGAACAGAACCCGTTCATGAAATGATGGAAGCGGGTTGCATCCCTTATGACAATTTCTCTTCCAACAATCTTGGAGATGAACTTAATAGCATTATGACAGTCACCACAGACACGAAGGTTTTTCACTACTCGAATAGTTTGCCAAGAAGGGGTGCTGATAAGCCCAAATGCAACTGCTAGTTTTTCACTGTGATAACAGAGGAACTTTTCTTTATGTTCCTCATCCACATTATGCAACACAAAACTTTTGTCTGGCACATAACCAGCTGCTTTCATCTGCCCAGCCAATTTATCTAATGCTGCATAAATCTCCTTAATTCGTGGGTGCAATGTATCATCTGAAACAAAGGCATGTACCCTAGCCTCAACCTCAATCCAGCTATATGCTGTTTCTTTCTTAACTCCCCGGTCATTCATCATTTTCCTCACCTTCGCTACATCATCCCACCTGCCAGCAGCGGCATATATATTAGAAAGTAATATATATGGTGCTGCATTTTTTGGTTCCAACTTGAAAAGGCATTCTGCTGCACGTTCTCCCAGCCGAATGTTTCCATGAATTCTGCACGCACCAAGCAATGCCAACCACATAATAGCATCAGGTTCACATGTCATCTTGTTAAAGAAATCTTCTGCTTCATCCAGGCATCCATAGCGACCAAGAAGATCGATCATGCAGGCATAGTGCTCTGCTCTTGGTGTTAGACAATGATCTCGACTCATGGAATTATAATATTGATAACCTTCTTCCACTAGTCCAGCATGGCTGCATGCAGAGAGAACACTAATGAAAGTGACCTCGTCTGGCTTCATGTTAGAACGTAACATTTCTTCATATAGTTGGAGAGTTTCCCTGCCATACCCGTTCTGAGAAAATCCTGCAAGCATAGCATTCCATGAAATCAAATTCCGCTCAGGCATTTTTTTGAACACGTGGAGTGCACTCTCTATGCTTCCACATTTGGAATACATATCAATCAGAGCACTTCCAGCAAAGACATTTGTTACAAACCCAGTTTTAAAAGTATGGGTTTGAACCTGCTTTCCCAGTTCCAAGGCAGCTATAGTGGCAGCGGCTCTAAGAATGCTTGCAAAGGTGGCCTGATCTGGTTTAACGCCTCTCCTTTGCATTTCTTGAAATAATTTCAAGGCATCCTCACTATGTCCTTTTTGTGCATAGCCTGCTATCATTGCAGTCCATGAGATGACATTACGGTTAGGCCTTCTCTCAAATATTGAGCGCGCTTCCTCTAAGTCCCCACATTTGGCATACATATCAACCAGGGCATTTCCCACAAAGACACTAGAATTAAATCTTGTTTTGATGATTTGGGAATGAAGTAGTTTCCCCTGTCTGAGAGATTGCAAACTAGCACATGCACTAAGAACACTCGCGAACGTGAAGTCGGTAGGCTTCATGCCTTCCCCTTGCATTTGTTGAAAGAACTTCAGGGCCTTCTCTCCGTTCCCTTGCTGGGCATATCCCGTGATCATTGCATTCCATGAAATTCCATCCCGTTCAGGCATTTCAACGAATAATTTGTTTGCATTGTCAATGCTCCCACATTTTGCATACATATCAACGAGGGCATTCCCCACAAATACATTCGACTCATATCCGTTTAGAATGACATGAGCATGGATTTGTTTGCCCCTCTTTAGAGCTAGTAGGCTGGCACATGCACTGAGAACCCCTGCAAAGGTAAACTCAGATACATCTATCCCTTTCCTTTGCAATTGGCTATAAAGGCTCAAGGCATCTTCCCCGCGTTGGTGCCGAGCATATCCAGCAATCAAGGCATTAAATGAAACATCATCTTGCTCTGGCATTGTGTCGAACATGAGCTGTGCCTCTTCCATATCTCCACATTTTGCATACATATCAACAATAGTATTCCTTATTAACACATTTGATTCGTATCCAACTTGGATAATCTGACCATGAATCTGCTTACCATATCCCAGATTTCCAAGGCTGGAGCAAGCGCTAAGAACAGTGGAGAAAGTGATCCAGTCTTGGTTTACTCCTTCCCCTTGCATTTGGCGAAACAACTCAATGGCCTCCTCACCCCATCCATTCTGTGCATATCCTCCAATCATTAGAGTCCATGACACTGGATTTCTCTCAGGCATTTTGTCAAACATTTGGCGTGCCTCCTGTACCTTTCCAAGTTTAGCATACCCTGTTATCATAGTGTTCCATGAGAAGATATCTCTTGTTGGCATTTTGTCAAACACTTGGCGTGCATCCACAACATTATTGCATTTTGCAAACATGTCAACAAGACGATTGTCTAAATAGATGCCTGTCTCAAAGTTGGTTTTGGTCATATGAATATACACCCTTTGACCTTGTGACAAGGATTTTGTGTCAATGCAAGCTTGCAAAAGCCGACCGTAGACGCTGGAGTCTGCTTGAACGCCATATGTTTCCAATTTATATAATATGTCAACTGCTTCTCTCAATTTATTCTCCTTGCATAAAATATCCACAGATGCTTTCAGCTGCTCTTCTATACTTATGTTGCAGTTAGGATTAAGCCTATGCATGCCTGCACAGACATTCCCTTTGTCTTTATGTTGCTCTAATTTGTCTCCTAAAAATCGTTTGTTTGAAATTGGCGTCCAATCAACTTTGGTTTCAACAGTGGCTACACCACAATAGCTTTGATAATTATCGACTGTTAAGGCCTGTGTGTGGTTTCCAATGGAACCTAAAATCTTCTTATGGATGCCAATAGGGTTGCTTAGCTTCTTCATAACTGTATCGTTGCCAAATTCAACTCCATGCAATTCATTCTGAGATTTTATCTTATGATGTCACTAAAGAGTAGCCTCAAAACAAAGTTAAAAGCTCTTCAAAAACATACATTGGCCGACCCGATGGCATGGCTGGAGGTTGTCCTCGTGAAGCGAGGTGAATAGTTCCTGATCAGCAATAGTCCGTTAGCAAAAACCTTGTTTCAATAAATGGCGGTAAGCCAGTCCAGATAATTCTTTATGGTTGTAAGTCAGTTCTGATATTCTTTTCTTGTTTTTGTTCTGGAACGATGAAAAATTTTAACGTAAATTTTTGAGGCATACATCAGCTGGTTTGACTGGAATTTAGTGTTTTAATCTGATATCTGTTTGGTATTAGGCTATTCCGATTCCAGCTTTTGTGATCTGGATCTTGAATAATGAAATACATTTTTGGTAGCTTTTGTCATTTATATCTTGAATAAGGAGAGATATTTGGGGTAGAAATCATATCACGTGTATTTAGTTAAGGTGTTTAGAACATCTAATGTTTATTTAGGATAATATAGAGAAACAAATCTTTGCATCATATTAAATAAGGAGAATGACCAGTAGACAAATTTAATTCTAACCGCTGTTATTATTATTATTTATTTGTTTATTAATATATTTTTAATATTTCCCAGATCCGGGTGGCAGATATGCTCGCACGGCTTTCCATGCAAACAATTAACACCCAGTACTGCCAGCTGCAGCGCAGCGTGGCCTCCCGGGATGTTAAATCATGCGAGAGCAGGTTGGCAATTAAGGTTAGATCGGGAAGGGGATCGGCATTTATGCACTGCATCGTTCGATGCAACATTCTCTCGGTTATAACCATGGCGATCCACGGCTTTCTCACCCTGTTCTATGCTCTGAGGCGCGACAATCCGGTTTGGTTGACGGAAGCAGAGATTGATGGCGTAATTTCGGGGCATCGCCGCAAGCTCACAGACATTTCTCTCAAGGGTAATCCTTTTCCTGTTCTGAATTTCTGCACTTTGTTTATGTTGGTTATCTTCGCGGTTGTCCTGGTCATTAGCGCGGAGTTGTTGGTCAACACCTTGGTCCTGTTAGTTGATACCCTGGTTAAACATACCTCTGGCCTTAATTGTCTTTGTTCTGTTGGTCATACTGGGTATAATCCTTCACACAACTACCTCTGTTCTAGCATAATGGTTCGCTCTGGTAAAAGGCAACGTTCTGGGGGACGCCGCGACACCCGTTTGCATCCTCCTGCCGGTTTTGCCCTGGAAACTGCGGCGGAACCGCTCAGTCCTTCACCCGCTCAGGAAGCTGGGCTGTCTGCTAGCTCTGGTAGGAAACCGAGGCCCAATAGTGCTTTTCAAACAACGCACTTTAATTTCTAGAGTAACCTGCACAGACCCCTGGTAACTGCTCACATCACCCTTATTCTCTCGGAGGAGGAAAATCTTGTCACCCCCTTAACTTGCATCGCCCCTGAGCCCTCTCCCGGCAGTGACAATTCCTCGGACAACGACAACAAGGATAATTGGGTCAAAGAAAAGGCTGAACAGGAGGCTCTTCTCAGAAATCTCCCTCCTCTGGAGGACACAATCCCTGTGGCTGAGGATAAAATTCATGGGGACGCGGAACAGGCCATCATCATTCCTGACAGCGACTTGAGTGGCAATGAAGGTCTTAAAGATGGCGACACTGCTCGAGACGAGAAGAAAAATAATGACCCGGCACAAGAGAAGTAGCAACGCCTGGGACAATCTCTCTTGCTTTTGTTCAGATCTCAGAATTATGGTTGACTCTTTTATGTATTTGTCTTACTGGTCTGTAGCTCCCAGATGGGATTTTGATCACTCTGCGTTCGCTGAGCCGCATGGTTTTTTGTGTTTTTGGACAAACTCAGTTTCTCTTCTTGCTGATGTATGTTCCTCTCTATGTATGCTTTCTGGTATCAGGGACTCTGTAATGGCTTGCCCCAGCTTAGTCTGTAATGTGGCAGCTCTGTTTTGTCGAGTGCAGAAATGCCTCGCTCATATGTAAAAATATTTTGTGTTTCAGTTAATAGAAGTTAGTATTTGCAGAGAAAAAATATATATTTTTAATATTCTAAAAATAAACTAAAAAATACAAACGAATTCTAGGACAGTAAATAGAGGTTAAAATTAAAAAAATAAAAGCCTGTCAACATCTAATACTAATCTAAAATTAATAGAAAATATCAAATATATAACTAAAACCAAAATTAATGAACAAATGAAAATGAACATAAATAGATTACATTTAACAAATAACTAATACGAATCTAAAACAAATGGAAAAAATCAAATATATAATTAAGGTCAAAATTAATTAACAAATGAAAATAAACATAAATAGATTAATAAATATCACAACCTAACTCAATGGAATATATATATATATATATGATGATGGTGGTGGTGGCGGTGGTTAACGTCCACTGAAACCAAACTTTGGTCTATCGGATCTAAAGAAATGAATTATTTAGTTTGATTTAAGATTTTATTCCTATGCTCAAAAAGCTTGGAGAGAAGCCTTCCAAGCTCACTATAATTTTGACATCGTAAAAGGCTAGGAATGTCACTATTACAACAGAGATTTTGAAACTGAGATCTAATGTGGTTGTACATGGGGCACTCTAAGAGGAAGTGATTTTCATCCTCGATGTTCGTATTCTCACAGAGATGGCAGAACCTTTCCATCCATGGTGTTTTAGGAACTGCCCAACGACCTGTTTCACTATGGAGCTCATGAGAGTTCATTCTAATCTTGGCTATATTAATTTTCTTCTTTGAGCTAGTTAAAACAGGGAGATACTTTTGATCTTCTCGGGTGGGGTTGATGACCTCCTTATAATATCTTAATTTTCTTTTAGATGCTAAATCTTTCTCACACCACATTTTTCTTTGAACTTAGAAGTAATAATATTTTTTTATGTTATTATTGTTTTGCAATGCAACATTTTCGTCGATCTCCCAATGGTTTAACCACGCCCTGGTGTCTTTATACTAGCCTCGCTTGAGCCTTAGGTGGTTTTGGTTGGAATTTAAAGCTAGCTTAGGAAGTCTATGGTCTCCTATGTTATTGAGTTTGTGCTTGTACAACAGAAGCCTAGTCATAGCTAGGTTCTCGATAGGGGAAAGACCCACTTCTATAAGAAGAATAAGATAGGGTGTGTTGCTTTTAATTTTGAGGTTATACGTTATAAAATGCTTCTTGCTTTGCTCAATCTTTCTCCAGGATTCTCTAGAGATGCTACAACCCCAAACCTCACATCCATATAAGATAACCGGAGTGACTAAAGTTTCAAAGAGGAACTTCTTTCTATCCCACATTACGAGGTTTGTTGTTTTACAATTATTTTCAAGACCAAAATAAGCTTTCCACCCCTCATTAATCCTTTTCTCAATACTATAGTTCCAGTTGAAGTTGTGATGAATATCAATTCCTAGGTACTTGTAGGAAGACACTTCCTCCAAGTTACTATTGTCATACATAAAATTAGCATAAGTGTCCTTCTTGGATTTGATAATCATAACTTTTGTTTTGTCAGTATTAACAATCATGCCCATGGTAGAGCATAAATCCTTAAGAAGTCTAAGTTGCTTATCAAGATCAGATGGGCACCTTGCGAGAAGAACGATATCGTCAGTGTAGAGAAGAAGGATGATGACTATCCGAGCTAAGATCGTGCCAATGCATCCTGCTTCGTCTAAACAACCTTCTTGTTTTTCAATGTAAATGCCAAATAGAGTAGGGGAGAGTGGGCAACCTTGTTTAACTCCAATATTACACTTAATATCTTCGACCACCCCTCATTGCTCTTTAACTTGGCAATTACATTCTCGTATAACCTTATAGCGACAACTATCAACTCAAAAGGAACCTTTAGCTCTTCTAATCTATTCCATAGGTTGTTTCTAGGAACCGTACCGAAAGCCTTTCTAAAGTCCACAAAACAACAAAAGAGATTGGATTTATCATTGTGACATTCATCCACAATGATCCTAAGTGTAACGAGGTAGTTCGTTGTTGAGTGCTGCCTTCTAAAACTCGCTTGGCCTTTAGCCCACTTACCTTCACTTTCAAGCCATATATATATATCTATCCAAAAGAATAATCAAAATTGTTAAATAAGAAAAAGACTCTAGAAATATTTAAAGCAAACAATCAAGATGGTTAAATGAGAAAGAAACTAAGAAAATAATTAAAATTAAAAATATTATTATTATTATTTTTACCAATCTATTAATGATCAACATCAAAATTATGGTAAATAATAAATATTTTGTTTTTAGAAATAATATAAAATTATAAGAATAAAAGAATTATATATATATATATATAAACAACTCATAACTCATGATGTGATTAATCCCAAAGACATTATCAAAATAAAATACATGCTTTAAGATTAGAATAATTTGAAGGAAACCAAAGAAGCTAAATGAAAATTAAATATCAAAAAAAATAAAGAAAAAAATAAAATTAAAAATAATGCAAAAACAGAATAAAAATAGTTTTTTTTTAAGAAGAAAGGGAAGGGACCCAACAACTAATAATTTTCCATCTATCATCTCTATTCACATTTCTTGACCTCATCTCAATCTCTATAACTTCCCGAAACTTACGGTGATGGAATTGATCAATCCTAGCAATGACTAAAGCTTCTTCTTTAAGTTTTTATATATATTCAAATTGTCATTTATTATCCTTATGATTCTTTGTTATTTATAATTTTATATGGTTTTTCCAAAAAAATTATTTTTTTTATTTACCATAAACTTTGATATTAACTGTTAATAAAATGGTGAAAAAAACATAAATAAATAAATAAATAATTTTAATTTTTAATTATTCTCTTCCTCATTTAACAATCTCCACGGTTCCTTTTAGATATTTCTCTTAGCCCTTTCCTCATTTAACAATCTTCACTGTTCTTTTGGATATATATAATTTTATTTTTCATCGAGTTACTTTGTGATATTCATTATATATTTGATTTTTTCCATTTGTTTTAGATTCATATTAGTTATTTGTTAAATTTTGACATGCATTTATTTAATTAATTTTGACCTTTCTTTATTGTCTTAGATTTGGTTCATCTTTTTCTTTCATTTTTAGTTAATAATAATAATAATAATTATTATTATTTTTTAAAAGCAATTGTTGTATCTAGTCGTTAGAATTAATTTTATGTGCATCACACTCTCAATTAATATGATGCCACGATCTATTCTCCATCTTCTTGAGGATAAACCAGACTCAATGGTTCGAAACATGTCAGTGAAATACTCTTGATGTGATTTCTATAATAATAATAATAATAATAATAATTATTATTATTATTATTATTCAAAAAGCAACCGTTGTAATCTAGTCGTTAGAATTAATTTTATCTGCATCACACTCTTAATTAATATGATGCCAAGATCTATTCTTCATCCTGTCCTGACGATAAACCAGACTCAATGGTTCGAAACACGTCAGCGAAATACTCTTGATGTGATTTCTACCGAAAGTATCTCTTGTTTTTCATGGTATTAGGTTATCTGGAATTTAGATTTTTATTAGGTTTGAGTTGAATTATTCAAATGGATTAGGAATGAGGTTTAAATTATTCAAATTGTTTGGAAAGGAATTAGAAGCGGGAGTTTCATTATCTACACAAAAAAGTGTTCAAATTTATCAAAATTTAAATAATATTAATGATAACATTTCATTATTGAATAAATTACTCTTCAATTGAACATGTAAACTAAAGCTATTTAAATATCCTTAAAAATAAAATAAAACGCCTTATATAATATAACTAACACAACCACATTAAAAGTATTAATGTGGCTGATATAAGTAGTAGGCTTCATTTTTATTTACAATTGATAAATACACCATTTATATCTACTTAAAAAAACACTATTGCAATAAAATTATTATCATTATAATTACCATTATTATTTAATATTAAATGTTATTTATTATTATTTAGTTTGAAATGATCTAATATAAACATGAACCCTAGGAATATGAACTTTTAGATTAATAAACTCTAGGATTGATATTATAAACCCAAGAGAATAATAAACCCAAGGGGTTAATACTAAAACCCCAAGGGGTTACCTAAGGGAATAATATTAGCCCAAGGGATTATTACTAAAAAATCCTAGGATTTATATTCCCTTGAGTTTATAATATCAATCCCTTGGGTATATTAATCTAAGTGTTCATATTCCTAGTGTATAATATTATTCATAGGTTTATAATATTAATCCCTTAGGTTCAATATAAATCATGGTCAACCAAGGGTTTATATACCTTAAATTTATAATATTAGTCCCTTGGGTTTAATAAGATTATTCCCTTGTGTTTATAATACCTTGGAGTTTTAGTATTAACCCTTGAGTTTATAGTATCAATCCATTCGGTTTACTAATGTAAGGGTTCATATTCCTAGGGTTTAATACTAAAACCCCAAGGGATTATGAACCAAAGACAATAATATTAACCCAAGGGATAATAAATCCAAGGGGTTAATACTAAAAACCCAAGGGAATAATATTAAACCCTAGGGATTAATATTATAAATCCAAGGTATATAAACCCTAAGAAAAATATTATAAACCCTAAAATAAACATGGTTGAGCATGGTTGATTTTCATTTTGAGACAATCCTTATCACAATACAATGTTGGACCATGGTTGACCATGATCAACCATCTTTATTCAAGGATTTATAATATTTATCTTATGGTTTATATACCTTGGGTTTATAATATTTATTCCTTTGGGTTTAAAATCCCTTAGGTTTAATACTAAAACTCTAAGGAATTATAAACCCTAGGGATTAATATTAATTACAAACTCTATAAATAATATTATTCCCTGGGAATCTTATACCATTGACTTTTTAATATAAAGTCCAAGGGATTATAAACCCATGATGGGACCATCCCACAATACGTTGTACAACCTTTATTAATGTCCGTCCGGTGTTAATTAGCAATAAGTGTTTGGCTTATGAGTAGTTACTAATCACACATTAATTAAGCAACTATCGATTACAATGATTTATGAATAATGATATTGTTAATCATGGTTTAGCGCAGATATTTAGGTTGGAAATTGATTGCTATTTTAATATCTTTGTATGCTGAGAGGACAAGTGTCCAGACCTCGGGCTTCTGTCCTGCGTTTGGCTAAACCCTAGGGTATTGGGTTCTCTCGGTCATTTTCACTTTGTGCGGTTTGTTTGTGAGCTCTGTGACTCCGAGAGGGTTTTTTACTGTTCTGCTACTATGGTTGCCTGCGTCGAATGTGGATTCTGTTGGTAAGTTACAGTCATGTAACAATATTGTTTCTCCTTGGTCTATGCCTTACTGGCTTGGTTTTGCTCATATTTGGTCGAATTGTATCAGGTTCTCCTATCTCTTGGACGACTCATTGTTCACTGTTTCTTTCTGGTTGCTTGTTTGACCCTTTAACTTCATTTACAGTTCCTCTGCTACTCGAATGAATACATAATTTGTTGTTGAATTTATATATGCTTGTGTTCAGGATGCAGCCTCAATGGGACCCTTCCATCTGCGAGGCAAGGTAAGTTATCTCTCTCTGCTACAAGTTATGTTCTCAATTTTTCTTTGTGCTAAGGGTCTCGGCTCCTTGCTAGCAGGGTTCTGGTTTAGTGATGGCCACGGTCAATGGTATTTCTTCTTACCCAGCTTTGCTGTCGAGAGGGTGAGTTCATCCGGTACTCACATTCCTTTTCTAACAGTCTCTACACTTGCTGTCTCGTTCTCAAACCCTTATTGCTAACACCTTGTCGTGTTTCTCTTGCAGGTCTCTGGTCTCCAGCTAGCGTAATCCTGGGCTCCTTCTATGAATAGACCTGATAGGATCTTTCCTTGTTGTCTCTGTCTAGTTAAAGGATTTTTGGTTGTGTTGCTATTGTGCTCGGCCTGTTCGGTTGCAATGCGTTCGATTGTGAACAAATCTAGTTTTCTTGGTCTATTGATTGTATAGTGTGGATTCGGCCATGGGCTATATAGAACTTTGTTTAAGGGTTTGAAGCCCCAACCCTCGTCCTACTACTCTGTTTCTGAAAGAGGGTTTCGACGCCTTCATATTTGTTGGCTGTAGACTTGTATTCACATGTTTGATGCCTCAACGTGGACTGTAATAATATTTGTGAAATATTAATGAAAGAAATTTGGTATTACCATGCACAGAGTTACCTCTTGTTTATGCTCGATGTTGGAACTGTATTATTGATATTACTTTATTGTATGTTAGCGCCTCTGTAGCCTCTTTAACGTGCACAGGCCTATGTGCTTGTCTTCATTTTGTATATCTGTGTCTCAGCTTTACTTATGCTTTTGCTTGACTTTGTATTCGGGAACTTGCTTCTGTTCAGGAAGGAATTTGACAGATTATCTGTCTGTTCTTTTTTTTTTTGCTAAAGCAAGAGACGTGCCTTCTTATCATTAAATCAAATAAAATTTACAATATGAACAAACTCCTTCACTCTATTGGTCACAAGCCAAAGAAAAGTGCAAATCTAAAGCCTAACCCTTTGTTTCACAAAATTACCCTCCCAACGCTTTTTGCATCCAACCACGAAAAAACAGCGGGCAGCTCAGGTGCTATGAGCCCTCCCCATGTGAAACCTTACATACAAAACCCTGCCAACATTCAAATGCTGTCGGTTGATCTTTTCTTTGATCTAACGACCGAGCTATCTCTCGCACCAAGGAGAGGTAAGCAGATTAACCCTCGGGCCCCACCAAACTGCTCGTTCGATCCAGAGCGTTGATTTACCTTGCTCCATCGGATGGTTGAGACGAAAATCGCGCGCCCAAAATCATCGACCTTTAGGGAGTGGGGAGAGTGGTTTTTGGATCGGGCCCTCCTCCACATGTCATGCTCTTTATGGCATCGCTGCCAAAAATCTGAAACCACTTTTAACATGAAAGCGGTGTGATCGCTTCGAAACCACTCCAGTGGCAGTTTTCACTTCAACCACTGAAAAAATGGGTGATGTGGAAGTTTAAGTTGCTGCTTTCTTCAGTCAGGGAAACTCTGTCGCCCGTCACTGAGAATATTCCTGATCGTGGTCAACTTTACCGCTAACCTTGGCTTACCTTCCATCGTGTACCTTTTTGTCCAACCTTGTGAAGCCCTCTGACCACTGTCCAATACTAGTTGGATTCTATCATTTTGCTTCTATACTCTTCTTTGTCCTCCTCCGCCTGGTTATGACAAAGTTTTTTCAGGTTGTGTTGTGCCATTGTGTTCCACCTCCTTAAGATTGCGTTGTCCTTGCAGCTGACACCTTGGTTGGCTAGAATGTTTGCCAATTTGTTGGCCTTTCTCCTCACATGAATAAATATGAGAGTACGAAGTTCCTGTAGATGTACTTGAATTCTATGTAGAACCCGAGTTAACCTCCAGTGTTTTGTGACCTTTTCCGGCCCTATTCCATTACTGATTCTCTTGGCTGTGTTTGACTAACTCTGAATCCGCTTCTATTATGACATTTTGGCAATTGTTCTGTATAAAAAATTCTAGCATTGTTCCAAAGCCATTAGTTCTGCCATGTTGTGAATGGATTTTCCTAAGTGTCCATGGAAGAGGGAGATTATGCTAGCTGTATCATCCCTTAGAACTCCCCCAAAGCCAGCCTCCCCCGGGTTGCCTTTGGAAGCTCCATCAATATTGTACTTTAAAAAACATTCAGGGGGAGGATGCCAGAATTCCTCCACCTTATCTCTCATGCTTGCTTTCCTATCTAGACCTTGAGGAATAAGCCCTTACATGTCTAACAGCTGGAGGATTCTTAACTCTTCTACTGAGGGAGGATTTTTTGGGAGATTCCTAACTGTTGTGCCAACTGTCTCCTTAAGTTGTTTTACGATCAGCTCCACCAGGCTAAGTGAGGCAGTCTTTACCTCTTTGAATATTCGTTTGTTCCTTTCTTTCCACACATTCCATATACTGAAACTCGACAAGAGATCCCAGGCAGAATTGAGAACTTCATTATCAGAAAAATTATTCCTCCAATTGTTTAGAGTGTTAGCAATACTTTCTTTGTCTCTATTAGACTGTTTGAATATGTTGGTAAAAAAATCCCATATCATGTCAGTGAAAATACAGTTGTTGAGAAGATGCTCGATAGTCTCCTCTTGGGTCTCACAAAGATGACATCTGGAGGGTCCCAGCATGCCCCTTTTTTTAAGGTTGTCCCAGGTTAAAATTTTCCTGTGGTGAACTAACCACATGAAGAGTTTGATTTTCATCCAGCCTTTGTGCCTCCAAAGCTTCTGCCAAGTTTTATTTGGAGCTTGGGGTTCCAGATCAAGGAGAAAACCTTTAGCTTCCTTGATATTAAAGTTGCCCTCTTTGTTGTTACCCCATCTCAATTGTTCCTACCCTTCTGTTACTAAAATTATTCTCTGATCCAGCATTCTCTTAAGGGACTCTGCTTTACTGTTGAGGGTCCTATCCTCTCTGCCCTCTATTTTTTTCCAAATTCTCCAATTTCCTACATTATGTGGATTCTCCCAAAAGTCTTTCACCTTTACTAATCCTTGATTGTCATTCTCTTTCTTGAGGCCTAAAAATTCTTCCTTCAGTAGATTAGGTTCTTGTTGCCATTTGTCCTCCTAGAAAAGTGCTAGATTTCCCTCTCTGATTTCCTAGAAACTATTTTTTTGAACCACTTCTCTGTTCTCCCAGGCCTTGTTCCATATGGGGGAGCTTTTCACTGTTTCTGTCATATGTATGATATCAGAATCCGGCTAGGCATTGGCATATTTTTCCTTCCAGATGCTTGCCCATTGAGCTTTAGGATCCTTAACCCACCTCCACCAAAGTTTGGCTCCTAGAGCCTTGTTGAGAATCTGTAGATCGTCCAAACCCAGGCCTCCTTGGTTCTTGGGTTTGCAGATCTTTTCCCATGAGACTAAAGCCCATTTTTTCCTTGTTTCCTCTTTGCCCCAAAGAAAATCTCATTGAATATTCCGAAATTGTTGTAAGACTCCTATTGGAGCTGGGAGAGCTGATAGCATAAAGATTGGGATAGCTTGGAGAACTGCTTTAGTAAGAACTAGTCTACCAGCTAAATTTAAAGATCTGTTTGTCCATTTCCTGACCTTGTCTTGCATTTTAGTTGCTAATGGATCCCATATACTCTTGTGTCAGGGTTTTGCTGTAAGAGGAACTCCCAAATACTTAGAGGGAAGGGATTCTCTTTGAAAGCCTAAAATTCTGGAGACATTTCTCTGGATGGCAATATGAGTGTTAAAGAAAAATACTTTTGATTTGGTAAGGTTTACTTCCATACCTATAGCCTTCGCGAAGTCATTCAAAATTTGTTTGTAAGCGAGTGCTTCTTTAACTGTGGGAATTCCCTGTAACATGGTATCATCTACAAATTGTTGATGTGTCAGAACTTGCCCATTCTTCGAAAGTTGGAGTCCTTGAATTCTTCCCATTACTTTGGCATGCTTGATGGACTGCCCCAGCCCTTCCATCATGAGGATGAAGAGAAAAGGAGAGAGAAAATCTCCCTGTCTAAGACCCCTGGAAGGGAGAAAATGTTCAGAAGGAGAGCCATTCACTAAAATTGAAAAGCTGGATGAAGTCACAAGGGCCATGACCCATCTGACCCAATTATGATCAAAACCAAATGTTGTAAGAAATTTTTTGATGTATATCCAATTCACTTTGTCATATGCTTTGGCTATGTCCAGTTGCATGATCATGCCCGCTCTCTTGTTGCAAGTTAACGAGTGAACCACTTCGTGAGCTGGAATTATGTTGTCCAAAATTTGTCTTCCTTCTACGTACCTTGTTTGTTCCCGGGAGATAAGCGTGGGCAGCAGGGGTTTGAGTTTGTTAGCCACAACCTTGGAAATTATCTTGTAGACAACATTGCATAAGGCGATGGGCCTATATCTCTCTGGTGTTTGAGCCTTATCCTGTTTTGGAATAAGGGCAATAAAGGAGGTATTGAGAGCTTTCAAAATGGTCTTGTTCCGCTTGGAGTCTTCTACTATCTCTATAATATCCCTTTTAACAATATTCCAACAGGCTTTGAAGAAATCCACATTAAATCCATCCGGACCTTGTGCCTTGCCATTTTGCATTTCCTTGAGGACCTCATTGATCTCCTTTTCAGTTACAGGTCTGTTGAGATTACAATTATCCTCTCTGGATACCAGTTTAGGTATGTGTTTAATTAAGTTCTTAATGAAAGGTTCTCTTCCTGAAAAGTTTTCCTTGGTAATGTCCCAAAAATGCTTTACTAACACTGCTTCTATCTCCTAATGGGATTGATGAATTTGGCCATTATCGTCCTTGATCGAAGAGATTCTGTTGTGAGTTCTATTCGCAATGGTAGATCTGTGGAAAAATTTAGTATTATGTTCTTCTTATTTTAACCATAGAACCCTAGATTTTTGTTTCCAAAAAATTTCTTCTTGTTTACACAGCATTTCCCATTCTCGGTGATATTTCTCTGCTTGATCATTTTTGTCTTTATCAAAGTCATTCTTGATCAAAGCTTGATTGAGCTCTAGTATTTTGTTTTCCACAATTTTTTACTTGTGAAAATATTGCCAAATTCCTTCTGGTTCCATTCCTTTAGCTTCTGCTTGATGTGTTTTAATCTTTTATGTAGCAGGAACATAGATGATCCCTGGATCTACAGGTCTTCAACCCACCATGTTCTAATGCTGCTGATGAAATCCGGGTGTGAAAGCCATATATTTTCAAACCTGAACGGTTTGTTTCTTGGGGTGCCAACGCCCTTGATCTCCATTTGAATCGGCCAGTGATATGAGCCTCCAAAAGGAAGAATATATGCTATTATTTCCTTGTCTAGAAGCATGAGCTCTTTAGAGATCATGAATTTGTCTAGCTTGGAAGCTACCTGGGAATCCCCTCCTCTTTTGTTGTTCCATGTGCAAAGACCATTATTTGTCTCAATGTCCACCAGCTTCATGTTTTCTAAAAAACATTGGAAAGTTGAGGAATCTTTGTTTAGTGCTCTTGTACCCCCTTTTTTCTCCGAGAGAGATCTGATCATGTTGAAATCTCCTCCTATAACCCATGGTAGCCCTGCAAATCTGTTTCAAAGGTCCACTAAGGAATCAATAAACTTGATTTTGTCATCTAACCTTTGTGGTCCATAAACATTCATTACAAGATAAGTGTCCCTGTCTCCTACAGGCTGTATAACAACTGATAAATAATTCCTTGATGCCTCCGCATCAATAATACCTATTTTTTGGGGATTCCAGAGGATGAGAATACCTCCTGCTGTATTTTCTGCTTTGACTTCTATAAACTCATATCTGTTGAGCCACTTACTATGGATTTGTCTTATCTTTTGAACGGAGCATTTCGTTTCTTGGACAAAAATTATATCCGGAGCTACCTGTTTCATTCTATTATTCAACATTCTCTGTTTTCTTTTGCTTCCTAGATCTCTGATGTTCCAATTTGTAAACTTCATAATTACAGATTGGTAAAGGAGTAAATGGTTAGATCTTTCATCTTATTTGAGTCTATCATGAGCTTTCCACATTCTATTAATAGCTCGTTCCACTTTTTTCTGCCCCTTTTTTCCCCTAGTTTCTTGGAGCTAATCCTGGAGCTGATTTTACTGCTTTCATTCCATGGTTGCGCTGTCTTTCAATGTTGTTATATTCTACCAAGCCCTTTGCCCAAGTTTTCCATAAGAATAAATGCTTTATTCGATTGCATTCTTCTTGTGGTAGAGATTCTACCCCACCCATTGTTCCCTTACTCAAGAACCCTTCTAGATCTAGGTTTTCTCTGTTAAGAATCTCTTGTAACTCATTGTCTTCCATTTCCATCTTGCTCTGGGTCATTTCCTGATCCATATCCATCTTTGATTCACTCAACATGATCCCTTTCCATTTTTCCTTTACCTGTTCCTGATCCTGTTCTTCTTCCTTCTTCTGCTTATCATATCCATCCTTCATTACTTGATTTTCAACTGCTGTATCTTCCTCCTCTTCAAGAACATGGAACTGATTCGACCTCACCTTTTGGTCTCCACTTTGGTGTTTTTTTGGCCCTTTTTTTCCATTTTTACCTTTGTGAGCTACTTTGTGAAAGCCATTTGTTTCTTTCATTGTGTTAGGTTTGCTATTGTTCTCTGCCTTACTGAGAGGGCAATCTCTAAGAAGGTGCCCGCGTTCATGACATTTTCGACATCTAAATGGAATATGCTCGTAGTCAACCGTATGCAACCATTCCTCATCATAAACCTCCAATATGACCTCATCCAGAAGTGCTCCAGATAGGTCCCTCTCTACACAAATCCTAGCAAAGGAGGTATATTTTCCCCTTCTTGTGGCTTCAGAAGTTTTGACATACCTCCCTAATTTATTGCCTATGGCTATTAGTGATTCTATTTGCCAATAAACCAGAGGTAGCAAATAGAGTCTTACCCAAACCGGGACTGAGGTAAAGGTTTCCCGCTTCGGCACGAAGTTCATCATCCACGACTGCATATAGAGCCCTGCTGCTGCATAGAAGTAGGGCCCACCTTCAAACACTCTATCTTTGTCCTCAATGTTTGCAAACACCACAATGAAAAATCCCTTGGACCCTAGATGAAGATCAATGCTTCCTTTAGGCTTCCAGTGGTATCTGATCTATTACACAGAAATTTGTCACTGTCCCTGTTACCCCTTCTCCCGCACCTTGGAGGACCCATTCTGGGACCTGTAAGAAGTGACATGACCTGCAAACACTTGCATTACATTCCCCTAAGCATGAACTTCATTTTCCCTGAAGACATCTCCTGCAAAAAACCCATAAAAACAACCCTTTTTCCATTGGCGGGGTTTCATTGTGCAACACTCGTGCCAATGGGGGAAATCCTCCAAAGAGGGCGCACCAGTTGGTGCTTTGTCACAGAGTCGCACTCACACCAGCCAGAATGGGTAGTGTTTTTTAACAAACCAACAGCGGAAGATTCATCCTAACCAACTCCTGGACTGAATCTATCTTGAGTTGGGAGGTTTGGCTTCGAATCTCCATAGAGGGGAAGTGGTTTGCCACCTCTCATGGAAGCTTCTTTAGTGATAAAGCCAATCCCATGAATATTGTGGATGATCCCAA
>APFE030118479.1:61590-79927 GCA_000404065.3 Pinus taeda
TCTCTTTGGCCGATCATATGCTTTCACTTGCTTGTTTTCCTTTCCTGAGGGACCACAGTTAAGAGTGGTTTTGTTAGCGAGCCTCTTGACCATTACATGGCAGTTCCACCATTGCTAGAATCAGTTGCTACCCTTTATACCTCTCGTTCCTCTAGGATGAGTCACCTTTAAGCTCTTTTCTGACTTGTAAAATATGAAAAGATTTCCGAGTATTTTTTCCCTTTTTGACTTGTTAAAAAGAATAAAAATGGAGGTCTTCTTTCAACTCTTTTATGACCGTTTAAAGATGAAAAGATTGGCGAGTTATTCCTCTTGACTTGTTAAACGTAAACAAGAGGCGGTCGCCTTTAAGCTCTTTTTCGACCGTGTAAAGACGAAAAGATCGTTGAGCCCTTGTCGTTTCAGGCTCGTTAACGGTTACGAAACGACGTGATTTCAGTCGCTTTTTTACTTTTTCAGGTCGAAGTCACTAATCATGAAAATTACTCCTCGATCGTAATGGTCAGGCGATTCTTTCGAGAATTGTTTTATACTTTTTCGGGAATTGTTTTTTACTTTTCCACTATCTTTTCAAACTCTCTAAACATGAAAAGATGCCGAGTTCTTCCTTTGTCAGACTCGTTAAACCTTGATGACAATGGATTTCGTCGAAATGACGCCTTACAAGCATATGCTATCCTTGTCAAGCTTGTCAATAAAAATAACCGGGGTACTCGCCAGAAATGGTGGGGAAAATGGAACCAGAATCATTGTTGTGTCGGCAGTATGTCGCTCTTGAACATGGCACTTGTCTGCATTTATGTCTGGGTGGGGACATCTCATCTCATTTTTCACTTGCCTCCGTGGGTTTGGGTGATCCTCGTTGCCTTGTCACCATGACCTCTGATCATTTGATGTCAAATATTGCCAAGTCCACTGTCGTGCTGCCAATATGTTCAAGAGAAGTTGACCTCTGTGAAATAATCAACCTCCCTCTGATAACTCACATAATCCCGATTCACGAAAAACATTACCTTCCTCTGTCTTGCGTCGATGATGTGGGAAACACTATGGCCCATGATCGAGGTCGCTTCCTGTCGATTTCAGCTCATTATCCAGGAAGTTGACCTAGAGACTCCCTTCAGGTGCCTTGGAGCCTGCATGCCTCAATGGCAGGTTCTTCGTGTTCAATGCGAGGTTTTCATCATTGGCCTTCGATCGAATGGTTCTATGGGTGTTCGATGTCGGCTCACTAATTCGCACGTCGTAGATTGTACCTATAGTACCTTGAGGGCCATTGTCATTATTGGTGGTACCTCTTGCATCTGTTAACAGTTTTCATCATTGGCTGGTAATCAGACGATGTTCCTGCATGTTCGACTTCGACTTCCATATTCGCATGCTTGAACTTGTACTTTGTTCGGGTTGAGATGGAGCGCAAGACCCTGGATTTTGTCTGTTGGGATCCAGGTTGTGATTTTGTGGATTATTATGATTATTACATGAATCATTCACTGGATGGCTGCGACCATGCTTGAGTTTATTTATCGATCCCCACTGGATGACTGTGTCCATACCTTGGATCTAGTTTCTTATGTACTCTGCTATGGATGGATGCGCCAATACCACATATATCATGTACTTGATATATTAGTTGTACTTCTCCACGTAGGTTTTCCGGCGGTAGTGTTTTTGGTTGAACATGTTCTTGTAAAGCATTTCACCCCTCTCTCTCTCTCAGGCCTCATGCTTTAGGGGGCATCTGTTACACAACAATTTGTCACCGTCCCTGTTACCCCTTCTCCCGCACCTTGGAGGACCCATTCTGGGACCTGTGAGAAGTGGCATGACCTGCAAACACTTGCATTACATTCCCCTGAGCATGAACTTCATTTGCCCTGAAGACATCTCCTACAAAAAACCCATAAAAACAACCCCTTTTCCATTGGCGTGGTTTCACTATGTAGCACTCGCGCCAATGGGGGAAATCCTCCAAAGAGGGTGCGCCAGTTGGCGCTTTTTCACAGAGTCGCACTCGCGCTAGCCAGAATGGGTAGTGTTTTTTTTATCAAACCAACAACGGAAGATTCATCCTAACCAACTCCTGGACTGAATCTATCTTGAGTTGGGAGGTTTGGCTTCGAATATCCATAGAGGGGAAGTGGTTTGCCACCTCTCATGGAAGCTTCTTTAGTGATAAAGCCAATCCCATGAATATTGTGGATGATCCCAACTCCCCCTCCTCTATCTATAAAAGCTTGTCCATTCTCCTTAGGCAAGCTAGTTCCAGAGTTCCAGAGATTGAGAATTGTCAAGTTATTAAGACCTTCATGCTGCAAGAGCCTTCTTCATTCCCATAAGGCCAAATCTAAGTAAGGAGATTATTGTCCAAATAACCAAGGAGAGAGAGGCTTGTTCCCATTCCCAACAAGCTTTACAAGACATGTGCTATTGATCACCCAGCCAAAGGAGGATTTTGACGTCAGAACTAGGGTTGTATTCTTCTTTGTTTATCAATAATAGACGACTATTATTATGGTTCCACTCTTATTTTTCTTTGTGATAATGATGAGTTATATCCTTTCTGACTGATATATAGTTGCATCTATTGGATTTTATGCTTGTGTTTGTGTCGTTCTTTGCATGTGCAGGTGTCCATTCACAGAAATCGTGGGGATCGTGACTGGACGGAGCAAAGGAACGAGAGTGTCAACTCTTCTACAAGCATTAGCGTTGGAATCCAGGTAGGCCCTCATCATTGGTCTTTGATTTGCAATTAGGAACCTGTGTGATAACGTTGTTTGATTGTTGCTAGACCCAATCTGGGCTAGTAGGGATCGCCTCTGTCCGCAGAGGGGATTTACCTCCACAACATGATCCATGCTTGTAAAACCTTTTCGGTGGGCCATAGTCCCATGAATTTGCATATGATTGCATAAGTCTACATGTGCTCCCTGTGGGCCTGCAGCTCTGGGTTATTTAAGATTACTCTGGGAGTGATTTTAGGTTTGGGCTTGCACGGTCCCTCTTGTTTCCTGTATTTTGTTCCCTTTTTTTTGTCATTTCCTCCTTGTCTTTTGTGCCATCATTCTCCTTCTCCTTGTTACTTTCAGTTTCCTCTTCCCTATTTTTTCCTCCTTCCATCGTGTTACCTCTGCTTGATTCTGGAGGTGTCTTGCCCTTGTTAACCACTACCTCTCTATAGGAGGGAGTGGAGCTCCCTCCTCTGCAACCATCCATGGAGAAAATCTCACGTAGAAACCCTCAACCCTGGTCTTCCACTCTTCCGCTCTCTGGTATTGCACTACTTGAAAAATTCGATTGTCTGTTTGTTCTTACATTGCATGAAAAAAGTAGATTATAGGAGATACAATAATCAATTTAGATGGATTCAGGAAAATAGAATACAAAGAAAATGTCTCTGTTTTTATATTATTATTCTCTGTTTTGGAAAGAACAAACCCTGTCCATGCTGTGTACAATTGTTTTATAATTCCTTGTAATACAGTTAAGCAAATTGTTGGTAGTTGCTTGTTTGGTTACGCAGTTATTAACTATCTTGCTATGTGATCTTTTCGTTCTGTAAAATACAATGATAATATTTTCTTTCTGGTTATTTTGTTGTTGTTGTTGTTTTTTTTTTAAAAGTAAACAACTAGAGAATTAGACTACACAAGAGACTAGACAACCAGGTGTCTGTAACTATTTCTACCTAACTGTACTGTCCTTAACTACTCACTAAAAGACAAAAACAAAACATAAAACAGGCTCCTAATACTGTCTTTAATTAACGACACAAATGAAATTCAAATTGTTGATGACCTCTCCTCCGTAGCTGAGACCAGCACCCGGTCATGGTGCCCCTAGTTCGATGCTCCTACATCAGGCTCTGGGGGTAAGAAAAATTCATGACTCTGGTCCATGAGCTTCTCGACTGAATAACCTACCTGCTCTATCTGCCTGGCTTCAAGCCATGAACTGTCCTCAATAGGACGGTTCTTCCACTTGACCAGGTATTGCAGATACTTCTGCCGAGTTCGCTTAGCCACCTGAGTGTCGAGGATCCTCTCGATCTCGGGAGGCTGAACATAAGGCATTTGTCTCATCCAAGTCTCACTTCCATCTTGGGTGTCCCGTGTAAGCCATGTGGTACTGTCTTCCTCTGAACTAGTAGTGTATGGAAACATGTATGCTACATTAAAGATGGGCGAAATGCTTATCCCTAGTGGCCGCTGTATTTCATAGGCATTCGCTGAAAGGACCTATATTCTACATTAAAGATGGGCGAAATGCTTATCCCTAGTGGCAGCTGTATTTCATAGGCAAGGACCTATATTCTTGTACTTCAGCTTGTTGTATGCACCTCTAGGGAAGCATTCCTTGTGCAAATGCACGAGGAATTCATCTCCCACATTACATTGCACTTCCCTTCGTTTCAAATTTTCTTGCTACTTATATTTTTGGCTGCTGTCCTGCAATTTGATTTTCACCTGCTCATAAAAATATTTCATTGCGTTAGCAAAGTCTTCCCCATCTGCACTTCGTCTCTCCTGCTGTCCCAGATCTCGTATTCGTGCACTCCATGAGGGTGCATGCCATACAAGATCTGAAAAGGACTGCAACCTGTGCTGCGATTGGGTAAGTCGTTATAAGCGAACTCTACTTGGGCAAGTACTCGATCCCACATCTGCGAATTCTCACCAATCAAGCTTCATAGCAGGTTCCCCAGACTTTTGTTTACCACCTCTATTTGCTCGTAGGTTTGCGGGTGATAAGCAAAGCTGTAACTCAACTGTGTGTCCATCTTCTTCCACAGGGTGAGCCAAAAGTGCCCTGTGAAATTTACGTCCCTGTCAGAGAGAATAGACTTAGGCAAACCATGTAGCCTGACAATCTCTGTAAAGAACAAGTGGGCCACATGAGTGGCATCGCTGGTTTTTTTGCAAGGGATGAAATGCGCCATCTTCGAAAACCGGTCCACCACTACCATCACCGAGTCATAACCCCACTGTGTCTTTGGTAGACCCAAGATGAAGTCCAAGCTGATTGAGTCCCATGGTCTACTTGGAATGGGAAATGGTGCGTAAAGTCCCGTGTTTTGACTGTGACCTTTTGCTAACTAGCACACTTTATATCTAATCACAAATCTTTGTACATCCCTTCGCATTCTTGGCCAAAAGTAAAAATGGCTGAGCTACTCTAATGTCTTGTCTATGCCGAAATGTCCAGCTAGACCTCCATTGTGCTTCTCCCAAATAATATTCTCTCTCATCGAGCAGTCATGAATGCATAGCTGTCCTCCTCTAAACAATAGCTTCTCCTACAAATTATAGTCCAACCATGGACTATTGTCTCTCACCAAAGGATTCTGGCACGCTTCTAAGCCTCCTTAAAATATGTGTCAGTCTTATACAAATCTTTCAAGTGCTCAAAACCCAACACTTGTATAGTACTCTCCTGCAAGAGTAAGGCCCTCCTACTCAATGCATCCGCCACCTTATTGGCCTACTGCTGATGTGTTTCAACACAAAGGTGAAACTCTGCAAATACTCAACCCACTTAGCATGTTTGTGATTTAGCTTGTGTTGTTGCATCACATACTGCAGTGCAGAGTTGTCTGAGAACAACACGAATTCATTCCCCAACAAATAGTGTCTCCAATGCTTCAGCGCTTGGATGATAACATAGAACTCCTTATCGTAGGATGAATACATCTGCCTGCTTTCATTCAATTTCTCACTGAAAAATGCAACAGGTTCATCCTCCTGGCTAAGTACAACTCCAATAGTCATACCACTTGCATCATAGTGAACCTGAAAAAGCTTTTAAAATCTGGCAATCTTAGGATCGGTCTCTTTGTGATCTTCTTCTTTAGTAGTTGAAAACTCCTCTCTGCTGCTGTTATAGACATATTTGGGTATTGCAACCCCAATCTCATATGTCCATAAACCAAGGGCTTCTAAGCCCCTAATAGTGTTGTTTCATACTCTAAAGGAACAAGGACAACTGATTACATCATCTCCCATAAGTTATCCCTGAAAAACTACTCAGAACTGGTCAAAGCTGGACCATACAGACTGCTTGGTGCTAAGGGTGCGATGCATCTCACCTACTACATGTAGAAAGTGTGATGCATACTGAAAAGCCCTTTTGTAGGGTGCGATGAGTGAAAGCAGACAAATGGCAGAGGTAGTTGGCTAGGTGGAAACCCATAGAATCTTCTAGAAACTGCCCATTTGATACTTGCCTCTCTGAATTCGCCTAGGGATGAGTAAGAGATCATAAAGTCTCCAAGTGGAACCAAGAACTATCAGAGAAATGAAACTAATCAAAATCCCAGAAGCTGACTCACCCACCTGCAAATATCTATATATGGATCCCTCATCCTAGAGATCTAGAGGCTGGAATTTTGTATTTTGTAAGGAAGTGTTGTTGGTTTCTCTGTGAAACATTTTATTGTTGGGTGATCTAAGCTTTTCATGAGGTGAAGAGGGCTTTCATGCTGGGAGGATGGCGCTGGATCAAATAGCTTGGTTGTAATCCTCTCTTCTACTACTTCTATCAATAAAGCTATTTGAGCTTTCCTCCATATACTTGTATATCTCTGAATCTTGTATTTGTGTATGCACTTGTATGGTTAATATACATCTAATCCTATATTGTTTATGGTTATAGATCTCTATGCTTTGATGGTATTTTTCCACTTTGACTCTACAAGTGTTCTTTGAAGTGGGACAACTAAGAAAAGAGTGGTGAAAGCTCTAACAAAGGAGAGAGGAAAAAAGTAAGGAGCCAAGCGAAAGACTGAGGTTGGTACTCTCTACTTCTCTCTCATCTATCTCTCATAAAGGAAAACACAAGTAACTTTAAATTGTTTGTTTCTAAGATAGCTACCCGTCTTAGTGGGACTAGCAGCTCTGAATGGACACTAGTTTTCCCGATAATAGGGGGCATAGTCGTAGACAATAGGCTGTGTGGGTAGGATACCTGAGTCCCCAACTCAGTTCCGAAATCCCCGAAGGGACCCCCAATACACAGAATGCCCAAAGGATTCGTAAGAGAAGGCAGGGTACCTTCAATTACAGTCCGATGTTTTCTCCTATTTCTCTCCGCTTTTACTAGAGTGGTCCCTGTAGTACGAGTGCAGAAGGAATTTTTCACTCGTTAATGACACTAGTTTGGTTTTCGACCTTGGACAGTTCACTCACATGCTTATCCCAAGATCCTAGCCTAGCTAATGTTGGTTTGCTCAAAAGAGTAATTGTTCGATTTTAATGTAAATTTTATGTGTACTTGATTATTGTTTTCGGTAGGGGTGTTGACGTATGAAATATGGTGAGACTCTTGACTCAATAAATCATGCAGAAATAATGTTTTGAAAATAAAATCCAATTTGATGCATACAAGTTGTATTCTACATATTCATATTTTTCACATATTCATAGTTTTGTCTGTGCATCTATAGTCTTTCAACACATGCATAACCAAAAGATTATTTTCCAATATTTCCTAAAAACTACTAAAAACCAAAATGAAGCAACTCAAAACTATTTAAACAGAAGGATGAACACAAATTATCAGTCTTTCTTTCAGAAAAAAATGTTTTTTAAGAGAGAGAAACCAAAACTTTTTCCTAAAAATAAATTTCTAGGACACCAATTTTGCTGACATAATACAGTTACAGATCTTATTTCAGCCCATGAGAAGATTTTCCATCCCTTTTGGTCCACAGATACTACTAGAAATCAAGGAAAAGGGAGACTAATGCTCTGTAACAGTGGTTGCAGAGAGTTAGTAGGGTCACTAACGCTCCCTGTACATAGGCATAATGCTTTATAAAGCTCTGTGTAGCCTGGTAACCTGCGTTAGTGTGGGAAATCTATCACAACAAGGGTTTCCAAGATTATTTTTTTAGATGAATGTATACTAGTATGATGCAACAAGATATTTGGTGGATCAGAAAAAGGATTGCTGAAGAATAGGGAGCTCTTGGAAGGAAGAGAGAACATAGAAGAGTCTGGGTAAACTAGGAACTAGATGTATAGTCCCCAGTAGAGTCGCCAATTCTGCTATGGGGTAAAATGCACGGTGTATGGAGAGTGAAAACTACCCTCAAAGGCCTTCTCGGGACCTTTGATAGACTATAAGATTATCTGCAGAAGCTACCAAGTTATACACATGTTCATCTATCAAATATCAATTAACAAAGTATGGAAACAGGATTACCTCAAGTCTCCTTCTAGATTTGCTTGGAGATCTCAATGAAGTCAAGAAAAACTCCTTCAAGGCCGACTCCAAATCAATTTCTATACAAAGGAAAGGAAAACACAATCATAGCATACAATCTTGAAAACTAATATAAGAATGCACAATGAACATCTATTTGCCTACAACTAAACCACTCATATAAACAAGTATTGAATGAACAACTTAATGAACAAGGTTATCGACACCATGGATTAGGGAACACAACTGGAGTTCTATATTAATAACATAAAAGTGATTACAACCATCTGTTGTATCATTTTTCCTTTTCCCCTTCTGCTTCTCTCTCTTTCTCTCTTTCAGCTCACTTCTTCAAGCATGTGACAGTTCACAACAACTTAGTAGGATATCCTTTCAAATGCTCTGACCCCTTTCACAATGACCCTCTCACTACTTATGTAGAAATCAAGTTATGGTTGCCAAGCTCCTCATACATTTCATTAGGGAAAAAGCAATGAACTTGCCCTATTTTCTAGCTCTTTCCCATTTGCCTTCTTTTTCAGATTGGAATTTCCCCAAATAGTTTAATTTTTGGGAATTTCATTTCTTTTCTTGAGAAATTTAGGGATAAATATCTAGATATTTGTGAGCAGATTTGTTGGTTTGACCCACTTAACTTCCCTTAGTTTTACTAACGCTACCCCTGGTCTAAAAACTTGAGTTAACAGGGTCACTAATACCCTTAGGCTTGGTAACAAGCTTTATTAAGAAGGTTTTCAGTGTGCAACCAGTGTTATTGTGGAGTCAAGGCTTGCAATTGAGGTATTTGCTTCAGTCATGCTGTCTTTCACCTCTGAGTTGATGAGGAGGTCATTTTGCTGTATAACACTCTACCGCATCATAGTTCGAACATTTAAAAGAACATTGTAAAACTTACCATCCGTAGAAATTGAAAAATGTGATAGAAACCTAGACCCACTCCTGGATACGTCACAAATAAGTATTTAGGTCCACTACTTAATGAAGAGTGCTTTACACAAGAAAACCTAACCAATGGGTTATGCCCTGGAAACAGTAGTAAGCAGCCCGCATCTCACATATCGCAGAAACAATAAGGAACACATACATACATAACACGATAATGTGATCTGCGAGATTGCTTCGCAAATCATAAAATCCCCATTTTCACGATTTAAAGGCTCATCACCCTAGAATATTTCTTCCCGACTTATGATGCGGACATTAATGAACATTAAAGCTAAGAGATAACAAACCATTAGTGGGCATTTAGTAAAAGTTAATGGCATTTATGTGTGAAAATCCATCCAAGGTGATATCATATCTTCTCACTTGCATTCAAATAAAACTCCTTTTGTTATCACCTTTTCAAGTTATTTGTATTATCCTAGCTTACATTCATTCTTATCTCTATATATCGGATAGTTGTTCTTTTTCTCCATTTTCAGGGAAAATCCACAGAAGGAGTCTTTGGGAGCGATGGCAAAGAAGGGCAAGGTAGTTATGTTTGAGAAATCAGAAATGACTCATTTATTCCTAGATACTACATGCAACAGAGAAGGAGGGACCTCTACGTGGGAAACCATGTATGATTTATTAGAAGAAGAGCAACCAAAACCTTTAGAAACAAATATCACAATTGACGGTCGTACTTCCTCAGATGCCACCATTTTTTAGACGACATGCTCATTTCTACATCACATAGCCATGCGCCCAAAGATAATCCCTTACACAGATATGGTCAAGTGTATTATTGATCAGGCCGATATATCAAACAGAGAATTTAAGAATAGAAGCCAAGAGGTTATGGGATCCTTTTCGCCAGACAACCTTCAGCTTATGTACCACCTACCAGAGCCACAAGCCATCTACAACAAATAATTCCTTGAGAAGTTTTCCAAAGAGAATGAGGACCCAAAAAATGTCACCTAGGGCTGGTCAAATAATGAGGGCAATATCAAAAAGGACAAAGTGGGTATGTACTCTACTACATCTATTTCCCCTCTTTACAGCAGCCATGCTATATAGAATGTTTGGCAAGCCCAATAGCACTAAATTTTCCCCAGAATGGCTGCCATTAATAAACACAGTTGTAAACGCAACCATAATGAATTAGGCCCAAATTTTATCTGATAATTTAGCAAAGGCAATAATTGATTATAGGAGGAAAATAAGTGTCTCAACGAGGGTTTACCCTCCACTTTTTATGAGTTCCTATGTGATGGATGCAATTTTTTTTAGTTCAAAATTTCATATAATGGGATGGAAGTGGAATGTGAAAGATCCACTTCCCATTCATATATATCATAAGGACATGTGGAAGTCTCAGTTTCACCTGCATTTTTACAAAATTTATCATGGGGTCATGCTACCTATCCACAAACAGGTTTACAACCGAGACACCCCTAGATTTTCTAAGGAAGTTGAGGTATATATCCTCCCAGTGGCCAGATGGTTTTGGGAGGAAACATTCACATATATCAGGGTTCTTGGAAGCATCACCTCACCTCATGTCCTCCCATACTATGTTCCAAACAAATTGATGGCTAGAGAGATAGCCTATCAAATAGCTAGTGAGGGTGGGCTAAGCAAAGGAATAAAGGAAGCAAAAAGGTCCATTTGGCCTACATTTCTGTTATAGTGTGGAGAATTTTCACTGCATGATCTAGGCCATGCATTCAAAGAGGCAGAGATCATGCAATATCTGAAATTACCTAAATTCCCAGGTCGCTAGTACGACCCAAATGGAACTGCCAAAGACTTCACTTCCATGGTAAAAGTGAAGGTATTCAGTCATGAGGAAGATGCATTTGATGACATCTTCCTACAGAAAGTGATCTAATAATGAGATCTAAGAAAATTAATAAGGTATTACAGACCCATGCGCATGGATTTGTTTATGTCATTTTATGCAATGGATCGATAAGATTTGCGTAATGCACAGACAATGAAGCAGTAAAACAAAATGTAATAGGCAACACATACACAACAAATTTAATGAGCTCACCCAATACTCCTAGGCTACATCTACTAGTCCAACCTTCAGTGGTGGCCTCTCTATTATGTCTTCAAGCAGAGTTTTGTTTACAATAATGAGCTCAATTTGAGCCTCACACACAAATAGAAATAAAATAATAAGAGCATACTTGAATCTATAAAGTTATCTATGAGTACACATACTCCCATAATGCTCTCTATCCTAAACTTTGTCTCAGCATTTGCCTGAATACTACTCTCCCCTCATGCTCTCTGCCTGTGGCTTTTTTAAATCCAACTACACTGCCTATTCGTTTCATTTCCTTGGCTCTCAGTCTCCTCGGCTTCTTGAATGCTTTGAATCCCTCTCCAACATTATACAATCATTGCCTAATGCATGGAGAGGAAGTGTCCACCCATTCTACAACACTAGAGTGCCTCGGGCCTCTGAAATACCTGAAATGGCTACGCACTGTTTCTACAGTGGAAATACATTTTAATAGAGAAATTTGACAAAACCATGATATGTTGGAATTCAAAAGTCCTCCAATATACTTCATTCCCCTTTCGGGTCCATTCATAAGTCACTATCACATATCAGAAAGCATCTGTCTCTGTGTATTTCGTTTAATACAAAAATACATTAAGACACTGTAAAGCCCGCATTCCTAGACTTGAAATACTATCCAATATCATTAATAAACCCTTTCAGGTCTGCAACATCACATCGGTGGTTTTCCCTTTGGTTTTTTGTTTGTTCGCGAAAATGCGATTTACAAAGGAAAACTCAGTTTTCCAGACTTCAAAATATATGCAATGTTGCCTATTATATTATCGGGTCTATAATATCGTTTCCTTTATTGGTATCGGCCCTGCTCCACTGCATAGTTACAATGCGATGTGGCGATGCGATATATTGCAATCGCTCATCGCAATAACCCTTTCATCATTTGTAAGAGCTTCTGCAATCCCCCGATAGTGATATGATGATGTAATATGGGTTGTCGATCTGTGCACTTGATCGACGGTCCAAATTAACTTCACCAATCACTGTCACATGCCTTATGGGGAATCCATTGATTCCGTTGATCACTATCGCAAGATTCATGTGGACCCCACCGATCTCTGCCAAAGGTTGCCACCAATTGCGATTACCAATCCAATCTGGACCGTTGATCAGCCAGATCGGACAGTTACTGTGCATCACTTGTTCCATGCCTCCATACTCTATTTTATTCATGATTTTGTGGGTTTTGGGCCTCCCAATAGTGTTTCTCCACACTACTAAGGGTGTTTCCTCTGCATTAACTTTGATATTTTTAAATATTTTGATCTTTGGAATGATTTTTAAAATGTTTATGAAGACTTAGAATGCATTCTCGGATCCATTTGGATCAGAAAGAGACATTCATAGAAGTGAAGCACATGTTATCACTACTTTTTAACCAAGAAAAGCTTGAAATATTTCATCAATACAGAGAAATGAGATTGTTAAAGGTCCCGTTGGACCAATTATTGATTGAACCAATAAGGGAACCAACTCCCAGCGTAACCCTAGAAGGAAGTTCTGGAGTAAATTCTAAAGATGATTCCTAGGCAAAGTCCTAAGAGAAGCCTATGAGGGAGTCGAAGAAATCAGAGCAACATTCACTGAATGGGGGAAGCAAAAGAAACGAGTCAGAAAAGGATATAGCCCAATCTACAGAAAAGACAGTTGAGCAAACCTCAGCTAGAAAATAGGTTGAAATTCATTCCACCTCCACCCGGTCAACAAAACCCTTGGTGATTGATATAGAGAAAGAATGGAGCATTTTAATACAAAGATCCATATAGAGAAAAAAGCACCTGAACCATAGAATCCGCAACATAAAACAACTCAAGAAATTACAGTAGAGAAAATTGTAAGTACTCAAGAGGTAGAGCACATTCCTGCCACTCCTACCTCTGAAATTTTTTTAAGAATTGAGGAGATTCCTCCTCTAGATGTGTTCTATAGCCCAACCCATAAATCTATTGTCAAAAGATAGAGGAGAAAGAGGAATTTGGATGCCACATCTGCTACTACTCCTGATAATGAACCAATGGATATTGTCTGGAAAGACACACCCTTCGACCCATATGACAACCTTACTAGACTATCTCAGTTTGTAGGAGCCTACGCTACAACGACCATTGACAAAGCAATAGAAGTACAAATTTTTCTCAAAGAAAACGAAAATAAAATTTTATTGTTGGAACAATAGTTAGAGCAAGAAAAATCTAACCAACAAGTAGAATTGCAAATAGCCAAGCTTCAACAAGAATTCAATTAGAGGAAAATAAAACATCAAGCCAGTTTAGCAGAAAAGGAAGTGCAAATACAAGAATTAATAGATAAGTACAAGGAAAGCAAGAATATAGATCAGTTTGTAGTCAAAGCACTCAACCTAAACTCCCAGCTAATGCATCAAAAATAAATTCTATGCCAAAAGGTCTCCTAGTTGACTCCTTATTGCAATACTAGTGACAATTTAATGAGTCAAGTCATTAACATGAGACTCGAATATGATGAAGTCTTGAAAAGATTTTCTGAATTCATCACCTAGCAGAATTCAGAGGATGGGAGGAAGGCCAATTTTCCTTTACTAGAGGAGTCACACAAAGAAATTTTATTTGCAGACTGGGATTCTCGAATTAGGCAAGTAGAAAAGGCAACGACAGTTCAGTAGCAAGAGAAAATTGTGGTATTGAAAACATCAACGAAAATCTACACAACGTAAACCTAGTGGCAGAGTCTATAATAGGTTTTCTTCCAAATGTCAAATATCTCAAACAATAGTGGAGGAAGGCAACAGGAGAAAAAGAGGAAGTAATCAGGCAAATGACTAGGTTAAACTGGGAAGCGTACTAACAATATTTAGTTAAACCTTACAGCCAATGGATGACCTTGTGATGCCTAACCTCTTCCACGCAAAAAATGTTGCCAGCATTGATTGATGCCATGTTCACTAGGTAGTTGAAATCCGTGATCAGCTGACCAACACCGGTCAAACTCATGATGAACATTTGCGATCTTAAAGATCGAATGAAAAGGAGTTAGTCGCCATATTTTAATTTCCATTTTTGTTTTGTTTTACACAATTTGAGGAAGGTCGTTTAAACCTCCTCAACTATCTTTGCAATAATCTATTATTACGATTTATAGTTTAGTATTTAAACCCCTCTCATGCATTTAGAGAAGGGTCCAGAAATTTTATCATAAACAATCTTCAAAACATGCACTTCTGTCCCTTTGAGGAAGTTTTGGTGAAATGAATGGAACAAGATTTATTTTTATCTTATCTGGCATCTTCTACTGAAATTGCACTTTTGTACTCTTAGATGATGTTGGATTGATTGGAAGTAGGTCGATATTACTGAAACACATGAGCAAGACTTATTACAAATGGTACTTTTATCTCGTGATTTTGTTTTGTTTATGTATTAAGCAATATTTTTCTCCAAATTGTTTATGTATGAAAGTTTAAAGCTTGGTCAGCATTATTGCACTTTTGTATTGTGGTGACCTAAATTTTATACTAAATATATGAATAATTTCTTATGTGGTATATCTTTCACAATCATTTTAGCAAACTTTTTATCTGAAACGATTATTGTTAAAAATTATTTCACTTCCTATTGTAGTTGAATGATCTTTATTATCAATTGCTTTAGGAAATTATTGTAGATTGCATGTGTCAATTTTATTCCTGGGTATAGTTATAGCTAGATAATGTTTACATTAGGATATATGCATGTCATTATTATTTTAGGTTAGATTACTTTTAGCTTAAACATTTTTTCGAACTATCATATATCACCCATCAACATTATCATAATTTGTATTGGGAAACTGGTCTCATTACCCCCAGTCAGAGCCACTACACCAAATGGAAAACGAGTTTCCAACCAAGGTCCGGACCGGGTGGTTTCCCCCCAATGCTGTAAGAAATGATTTTCGAGGCTTCAACACCCTCGTGTCAGTCCATTAGTCACATTACTATATTCCCTTGTGCTTTAGTTGAGTATCCTCATTGCCTCATCTATCGTGGGCCTATTCCGTTGACATCAACTCATTTATTCCAGAAGAATGGCCCAAAGAGTGGTGTACCTCGGTTCCAGTTTCCATTCTTGTTCGTTGCCTTGGATTAGGCAAAGTATCTCATTATTTCCCTTTGACTTGGTTGTTTCCTGTTCATGGTCCATACACTGGATGGTCCAATGATGCAGCAGATTGTACCAGTGATTCCCAGGTGTGTGATATGTTTCAGACCTCATGAGGGGGTGGCCCTTCAGGTAGCCCCCCACATGCCCGGATGCATACCTACTATGCTATAACCTCATGTGTAATTCCACATAGTTGATGGGTATGGTTCCAAACAATCGCAGTGTTCATAGCATGCAAGTCTCCTTTAGATGATCCATTCAGTTTTGCAAAGCCTCTCCTTGTTCAGTAGGGCTTCTCCGATTGTTTTACCCTCCCTCCCACCCACATTTTTAGGGAAGGGCCTTTGTATCTCATGTACTCAGATATTATTGTATTCAGTCCTAGATCATGTTTTTTCCATGTTGTTGGGTAACGGAGGCCCCTTGTAATGGTTTTGGGGCTTAAAGACCATAAGTTAGGGAAATGATATTGTAAAAAGTTCCGCAAAGTGCGTGGAGCAAAAAGTATAATAGGTTGAGTCAAAGGGTTGTCTGCCCAAAAATAATGTAAAATAATAAGAGTAAGTCGGCCTACCCATGGTCCATGGACCATGGGAATGTATCAATAGAGTGAGGCTCTAAGGGTAAGGGTAGCTTTTGAAAAAGATCTAATGTGTTATGGTTTGGAAAAAGGAATAGTCGCTCTGAGTCTGTAACTGCGAGTCATGAGGATTAGTAGTTAGATAGAGGCTCTGCAGCCATGTGTGCGGAGGCTTGGTAGAGTCCGCAATTGTGTGTGCGGACCCCTATAGCTGTGTGCGTAGGGTGGAACATGGATCATACTAAACGAAGATATTAATAAAGATAAGTTGGTTTTGAGGCATTGTGTTGATTCTGAATTGTTGTGGATCTATTTAGATTATAGATTATACGTATGTTATATGAGGTTAAGCCTGTCTTTATAAATGATGATGATGCACACTAGGTATTATTTTTAAATGTTTTCTTAAAGACAGTACGAAGTAAAGTAGATCTATAAGAAACTTGTTAATAATAGAGCGCAATGGTGTGGATCCACGCGGAAGCCTGATAGTAGTGCAGAGTGGCGTGAGGGCGCAGATCGGCTCGCGACCCCTCCAAACCACATTAAGACATCCCAAGGGTGTGGAAACCTAGTTCCAGCACCCTCCCCTGCTACCTTGGGTGAGACCTCAGTCCGCACTTCGCAGACTATTACCGAAAGGGCCGTAGCACGAGATTTGTTTGGCTAATAACGCTTCCGAATGGGTTAGGCCCAACAAGCCAACAAATGGTTCCATTGCCGAGATTGGTATTTGCTTAAGGGATGGATGATGTTGGGATTTTGGAACCCTGCGAAGAAAGAGATGGAAGGTTGGTTGGATTAGAAGCGATACGAGTTCATAGTTGGCCTTAGCACACTAGCAAGAAAACCAAAAGTTTAACATGGCGAGCACAATCAAGTTGCATGTATTCAAATGAGTAGGAAGCAAAGACCCAGAACAGTTTTGGTTCGTAGTAAGGGCAGTATGGGAAGCGCACGGAGTTACGAACAATAATATTAAAAAGGCTACCCTGGTGAGTGCGCGATAGGATCGCGCGCTGACTTGGTATATCAAGCATTCTAGAGATCATCCAAATGTCAAGATAGCAAAGATCTGGGATGCATTGAAAAAAGAGTTTAATCGGCCGAAATCAGAGATGCATTTGATCATCGAGTTCAAGGAGATCATGATGCTACCTCAAGAAACCCCTTGGGATCTAGATCAGAGATTGAAAAGTATGATCCAAGAGGCTAACATGACACTAACGGACGGGCAGCATCGCGCATGGTTTGTGGCATCTTTGGTGCCACATCTGGGGACGACATTATCATAGCAGAAGATATCGACCTAGGCTGAAGCAATAGAGATAGTGATGAGGTTGCATGAGACTCTAATATAGGATCCTGGGTTGGGAGTTCAGCAGATCCGTGCGCAACTACAAAACCTATGCTTAGAAATGTAGAATTTGAAATAGGAGAAGGCACTCCAATTAGAAGCGCAAGAAGAAGTGTGGTGCATAAAATGTAGAAGCTAGGGCCACAATAAGGATCATTGTCTAGTATTTGCAAACTATTTGGCAGCGGGGGGACCAATGCTATTGCAACTAGAGGCACAGGCGAGGCCAAGCGCGGTGCCCTCACTCTGGTGCACAAATTGTCAGGTGGGAGGAAAGCACAAATCGGACAACTGTCACCTACTGCAAAAGATTACCCAAACCCCCCAACAGTTATTTTGCAATTTTTGCAGATCGTTGGAAAAGAGACTCCAGTAGTTATGAATTGTTGATGGATCGAACACCTGCCTATAGGATGCAGACCGAGGTGCAAGGTCAAGATCCAGCCACAGCAATAGCGCGCGATGGGTTCCAGGGGCGAGGATGAGGATTGAGAGGAATGGGGCCAAGAAGGGGCCGCAGGCAGCTAATATGTTATAACTGTGGAGGACCATGGCACTACATGCATGACTGTACCAACCCGACTAGGATATCATGCCCTTACTACGAGCAATTTGATCATGAAATGATAGACTGCCCCACACTGATAGCACATATACGTGAGAAAAGGGCAGCACAACCTACGATGATGCAGAACATCCAAATGATCAGCTCTGAACTACACAAGGAAGACCCCAACATGAACATGATGCTTAGAAATGGCACAGCTACAGGGGAAGATAAGGGGAAATTAACCGAGGGAGGCCCGGGGGTGTTGGCGTTATGATACATATGTTGTACTTGATGGCAACCCACTCATCTCAGATGATAAATTATAGTGCAACAAAGTTCACGCACTTTCATGAAGATAAAAGTTTATTTCATGTAGAGAAAAGTTTATTTCATGTGGAGAAACGTTCACGCACTTTTATGCGGAGAAAAGTTTATTTCATGTGGAGAAAAATTTCACGCACTTTTATGCGGAGAAAAGTTTATTTCA